>VZUI01095431.1:0-87458 GCA_013401135.1 Cettia cetti | reverse complement strand
CTGACCCCTGAGGGACTCCACTTGTCACTGATGGCCATCAGGACTCTGAGCCATTGACCACTACTCTCTGGATGTGATTGTCCACACAACTTCTTACCCATCTAACATTCCACCCATCAAATCCATCTCACTCCAGTTTAGAGAAGACATTGTGGGGTGCCATGGCAAAAGCTTTAGCAAAGCCCAGATAAATGATATCTGCACACCTCCCCTTTCCAATGGTGTAGTCACTCCATCATAGAAGGTGACTAGGCTGGTCAGGCAGGACTTGCCCTTGGAGAAGCTGTGCTGGTGTCTTGAATTCTGGTGAAGGACCGTCCTGACCTTCATGTGCCTTCTAGGAGGATCTGTTCCATGGCCTTCCCAGGCACAGAGCTGAGACTGACAGGTTTCCAGGGTTGTTGTTTGTTCTCTTCTTAAAGATAGGTACACTCTTCCCCTTTTTCCAGTCACCTGGGACTTTCCCTGACTGCCATGACTTTTTGAATATCATGGAGAGCAGCTTGGCAACTGCATCAGCCAGTTCCTTCAGCACTCTGGGATACATTTCATCAGGTCCCATGGCCTGGGCACTTTCAGGTTCTCTGGGTGGTCATGAACCTGGTCTTCACTTACAGTGGGAGGGGCTTTGCTCTTCCAGTCCTCATCCTGTTGTCCGGCCATTCAAGAGGTGTGGGAAGAGATATTGCCTTTGAAGACTGAGGAAAGCAAGTTAAGTACCTCAGACTTCTCCTCGTCCATCAGCATTGTTTAACAGAGGGGAACACCTATGCCCTTACTTTTCTGATTAACGTACCTGTAGAAGCCCTTTCTATTATTCTTTGCATCCCTTGCCAGATTCAGTTCCAGTTCTGTCTTGGCCTTCCTCACCCACTCCTTACTCAATCATACTTTTCTATACTTATTTTACTGCACGCTGTTTCTTAATTTTGATTTCTGTTAAGACACCATGAGGCCAGCTATCTTGGCTGCCTAGGTTCTTAGAAACCTTCTTGATGTAGTTCAAAAATCCAAAGTTTGCCCCATGTGGAATGAAAACACATTTTAAACTCTTGTCATTCTCATTGCATTTCTTGGCCTTTTGTGTGAAAACCATTTCTGCACTGCTCATTGTCCTAAAGTACATGCACAGTAACAGTCCTTCCAGCCAAACTGATTGATATTCTACTTTCATGGCGTTAATGATGAATCCTTGTTCTTCGATCTGAGCACACATTAATGACAGTTTGTGGGAATTAGCTCTGAATGGTAGCACACTGTATTTCCATTTGGTAAATTGATGGCATTCTCCAAATACATGGAAATTACTGTGATGGTTTATGGAATCCTGTATCCTTAAACAATATGATATTGTGTCCTTTTACTAGTGCAACTTGGGCAACAACATAGACATGTGCAACAGTGTTCTCACAAAGACCGGGCAGTAAAAACTAGTGGACAAAATGTTTTGCTTTTTGTTCATACAACTAAGAATGGATTTTCCTTAATTTCAGACATACCCGTCATGTGTCAACATCCATGTCTGTGTTGTCTTGTGATGATAGAAGAGAAGGATAGGGAGCAATGCACTTCACATTGACATAAGTAGCATTGACATGAACATAGTGTTCCCCAATAAAAGTGGAGAAGATTGTTGATATTTTTGAAACAAGTTCAGAAAATGCTGGACGCATCTCAGGTTTTGGATGCCAGCACTTCAGCATGACTTCATACCTGCCATTCAAATAAAAGAAATATTCAATTATGAAATCACATAAAAGAAAAAAACCCCAATTTTCTCTTTTCTCCCACAATCTCAATTACTATACTGCCAGAATCATCAGCATTTACAGAATCCTTTGCAAACTATTTACTTACAGTGGATCAGGGCAGTATTCAGGTTGCAGCAGCCGTCTTCCTTGTAGCAAGTAAACAGTTATATCAAAAGAATTTACATCAGGATAAGGTGGTGCCCCTCGTGTCATAAGTTCCCATAACAGTACACCAAAGGACCACTAAGAAAACAAGGAAATAAATAAAAAGTTAAAGGGTTGGAGGGCTTTACATTCCTGTTTTAGAAGATTGTTTGACAGATTTAAGCATTCAACTGCATGCATTTCCCCTTTGAAAAGTTGTTTAACTGTATTCAGCTTTATTTTAAGTGGGCTAATAAATGCTGTAGGGACTTGAGCCACTTAAATAAGAGCCAGAGAATCCCATCTAAGTAAATGAAAGAAAACAAAAGCCTATAGACTTGGTACTTTGCTGGTATAAATTGGCAGACCTCTTTTGATGTTAATGGACCTCTGCCAGTTTACATGAACTGATGATCTGACTAACTCTGTGTAAATACAGGCTAGAAGACAATGTACATGGTGAAAATTCTGTGCATCACAGGTCAGTCTGAATCTGGATTGAATGGAGAGCTAACATACAAAGCAATCCAGCCAACTGACTTCATTGTAACAATTTTTTCTTCATAAATGGCCAGGTAATATTTGAGATTGCTGTAGGCAGCCAGTAAGTATTTATAAAGCAAATGAAGTTTTTTGGAGAACTTTTACAAGTCTCCAAGTTAACCTGTTCTGTCAAGCTTTCCAGAGCCCCTTCTATAGCAGGGTTCAGCTCCAACATGGCTTCTTGGAATGTCCTTAGTTTCCCTTGGAACAGAGTTAAACTCCTAATTCTTTCCTGAGCATTAAGATATAATTAGGTCAACAACTTCTTGCTTTGTGATTGGGACAAATACACCTTCTGGATGTAGACTCTTTTATTCTTATGTGAACAAAAGAATATATAATTCAAATATAAGTTTTGATTTGGAGTTGTTCCATTAATTAAATACTAGAAAGATGCCTCAGGCAATATAAAAGAAATAAATAGGTGATATAAATGTGTTTGTACATTACCACATCTGACTTTGTTGTGAACTTCTGAGTTTGTAAACTCTCTAAAGCCATCCATTTCACTGGCAGTTTAGCTCCTGTTTTATTGTGCACACTGTAGTATTCTTTATCATAGACATCTCTAGCAAGACCAAAATCAGCAACCTTGACAGTGAATTTTTCATCCAACCTAGAGAGATGACAAAAGGTATTATTTGCAACAATTTTCAACTTTGCAAGGCAAGATTTACCTTGTTGGTGAATTATAATGACTGCGTTGCATTTTTGAGACTGTGACTTTGGATAGCAGTACTTTATTTGGGATCTATGAACTAATGTAACACTGAAACAAAAGTGCAGCAAAGTATATTTGACACCCATTTAACACAGTGAATGAACTCAGGAAATGACTGATACTGTTTTGATAGTACAATTTGAATTACAGTTATTTTAAAACAATTGCTATGTATAAAAAGATTTTTGCTAATAGCCTGTATATCCTGATTGTGTTCTATGTAATTTCTTCCACAGCTGTTTTTTCTTCTGTATTCTTAAAACATACTCATTTTTATTTCCAAGTCAATGCATCACCTTTTCTACTTACTCTCAGTTTTGATAAGGAGGGATCCATCATTATCTCAGTGACTGCCTTTATGTAGTAACGTAGTCCTGTAACTAAAGATGAGTTTGGTGTCTGTTGTGGGGGAAAATGATGGCATAACAAAAGTTCTGTTGGGGTTACAGCTCAGTCATACCAGAAGACCTCCTTAGCTTTGCTTCTCCTAAGCTTGGTATTTATCCTGATAAGTGGTATCATTGTCACAGGCAGACAGAGTGTGCATGTTGGCATTTTCAAGCCTATCCATTACACGTGCAGACCTAGTTACAGCAAGCACTTTGTTTTGGGCTTCTTTACAGCATCCCAGAGTCACAGTCTGGGTGTGGCTGGAAGGGGCCCCTGAAGGTCATTTAGTTCACCAATATCTTCCCTGCTCAAAGCAGGGTCTGCTATGCAGGTTGCTCAGAACCATAACCAGGTGAGTTTTGAATATCTGCAAGGATAAGGACTGCACTGCCTCTTTGGCAACCTGGGCCAGTGTTCAGTCATCTGTACAATTAAAACATTACTATGTTTAAATGCAATTTTCTCTATTTCAGTTTGTGCCCACTACCTCTTGGTCCGTCCTTAGTCACCACTTAGAAGAATCTGGCTTTCTCTTCTTTAATCCACCATATCAGGTGGATTATCTATATACATATGGATAAGATCCCCTTGGACCTTCTCTAGGCTAAATGATCCTGTCTCTCTCAGTGTCTACACATGGCATTTCCCTTGAATTTATGAGATTTCTGTCTGGACAACTCTGGTCTGTTGAAGTCCCAGTGCATGGGACAGAACCATCTGCTGTATTTACTGATGTTACAACTTAATCTGATGAAGGGAGTAGGAGGGAAATTTGATGGGTCAACAGGAAACTGTTGATACCATAGCAGGTTCCTGCACCTCTTCCAGGATAGTGGAATAGACTTAAGAGTCCCTGAGGACTACATTTGCATACTGGCTTCCTTTCTGATAGACATCACCACTGTAGCAGGGCCTATACTGAGTATTGGATTGCACATGGTCACTGGGGAAAGTGGGTGTTGTGGCAGAAGCTCTCCAGGCTCTGAAGTGCTGATCCCTACAGAAGTACAAAAGCAGCCATTCAGTGGTCATGTGAGACACCCTGAGTGCTGTTCCTTCCTCACCCAAGGAAGAGACAGTAGGCCAAGGGGAATGTCCTGTTGCCACTATTTGGACTTTGATTAGATGAACTAGGTCTTTCATTCAGTAACCCAATGCATTTCTTCTAAGGAAATCTGAAAATCTGCTTGTGGCTTTTTTCATCCCTTAAAAAAGCCAGTACCTGTAAGAAAATGTTCTTTTTCAGAGGCTGTTCAGCTGCACAGGTGTGCACATTTGAAAAAAGAATAAGACATCTGATGTCATGGGTTAATGACCTTTTTGCAGCCAGAGTTCCAGTTTATGATGTGCTAAAAATAAACTTTATGTTTAAGGCTGTGCCTCATTAATTCACAACATCAGTAATAAATCAGCATAATCATATTGGTAACTCCTGTATCAGTTTGTCTTTGTGGGAACTGAACTGTCTGGCTTCCCAGACACTAGTAAGATTCTTTGAATGTTAATTTGTGTGCCTTGTTGAGCCAAAGTAAGCTCATACTCATGTAATGAAAGGCTACTGTCAAGAGGTCTCACTGGTGTTTCTTTGTGTTCCTGTTTTTCTCACAAAGTTCCCCTGTGTTCCCCTCCCTCCTGGTTAGGTGTGGCAGCAGAGACATGCTGCTTCTGAAGAGGCTGGGTGGAAGCACAGCATGTTGAGGCAACAGCAGTTTAACTTCCCTTAGGAGATGCCTTTTAAACTCTAACCAATGATTTTGAGAGGCTACACTTTCACCTCAGCTTTCTTATTTCTCACACTCAAAAAAAGCTTATGTGTTAAGAAATGAGCCCTTAGCAAGATGAGTAGCTCATCAGTATGCGAGACAAACATCAGTATAATTGCAGAGTAATGAAAAAACCACCATCTTTTGACTAAAAAATAGCAGAATCCTGGACAATTCAGTTTATCTCATCTCACTGTCATACACAGAAGAATGTGGTAACGTGGCTGAAAGTAGATGTTTGTACTTACATACAGTTTCTTGCTGCCAAATCTCTATGGACAAACTTTTTACTTGCAAGGTATTTCATTCCTTTTGCGACCTGAAGGCCAAATCCAATTAAATCTTTTACTGTTGGATTCTGTAAAATATAAACATTTATGACAAAATGAATGCAGAAGCCTTCATAAAGCAAGCATCAGACTGCTTTATGCTGTGACTCTAGGTTTTACACACCTCTCCTGCCACCAGAATGGTCAAGAAAGGTTGGTGCTTGTAGTGAAACTGGTTTAAGTTTAGGTCAACTTCTTACCCCCAGTGAGAAAACACACTATAAGAAAACAAAAGAGCTGACAGTCTCCAGAAGAGTAGAGTTTGCAGCATAAGCAGCATAACCTGGCTTGGGAAGTGGAACAGTATGCTGAAACCTCAGCATCACAGATGATGCACAAAATTCACTTATGTGGACTTGAGAGTGATAGCATGGAACTCAGTAGAAGGTACTAACTATGAACTTGGAGCTCATCAGCTGGAGATGACCAGGAAAAGAGAAAGCCCTAACTGGCACAAAATAGGTACATCAGTATGATGTCATGAAAAAGGCAAATGAGACCTTAGCATTTACCAGAAGATTATTTTTGGCAATGATTGTTAACTCTTTCTGCTTGCCTATATGGTGAGACGATACTCAGAATGTTAAATACCAAAATAAGTATAAACATAAACATGTAAATCTTTTATGGGCAGTCATATGACTTGTTAGGTAATAGTAAGGATCCTACAGATTTTTGTGTTTTTGATATTGCTCCTTATAATTTTCTTCTGTGGAACAATCTGATTCAACTGTGGTCATTATTCTATTTATTTCAGGAAGGACTGTGGCACTATTTATAGACAAGGGCCCTGGTGCTTGTAGAATGAAAGAAGCTCAAATGGGAGCAGATCCCAGCCTCAGAAAGCTTAACTCCTCCAAAAATTTGTCAAAATGCATTCTTTTTGCAATTGTACTGCTATTGCTGGTTGCCATTAAAGCAAGGAAAAAATCCTGTTGGTTCTAACACTGTAAAATAGGTGAAACACTACAGTGTAAAGTGGGCTTACACTGCCTGAGGTAAGATCTGTGGTCTCCTACTTGAGAGAAAGCAGTGAGGCACATTTGAGGAATCTGCAGTCTTTCAATAAAAATGGAGAAGATTGGTGATAAGAGAATACTTATAGTTTGTGTAACAGCTCCTGTTTTTCTTTCTTAAGAAGATAAAATAATGGTAATAAATGGACTGTTGCACTAGCTGGACATGGAGTTGGAAAGCAGATGTTGATGACTGGCACAGCTGTGCTAAAGTCAACAGAGATGTGCCAGTTTAACCAGCAGATGATTGGGCTCCCAGACATCAATCTCATAGACACATTTGTTTATAAAGAGGCTTATGGATGGGAAATGAGAAATAGTTATTGCTGATAATTTCTGGGAAACATTCTAGAGAGGAATTTGAGGGGGAGGGGAAGGAGTGGCAGTGCTGTGGCTGGGCTCAATGCCAGACAAAGCAAGTGCTAAAGGTTAAGGTGTAATAACAGCAGTAAGTTGCAGACATAATGTAATTATGAGAGCTGGTAAGGTGTGGTGTTGGAGCAGGGCGTGGCCAGACTTGCATTACCATTTATACCTCACCAGGCACTTACGTGAGTCTCATTCCTAATGAAGTTTCGAAGATCTCCATGTTTCATGTACGGAAGAACGACTAATGGGGATCCTTCATTGGGCAAACAGATTCCCAGGAGAGACAGAACATTGGGATGAGTGAAATCTTTCATGATTATTCCTTCTTTCAGAAACTGAGATACTTCTTCCAGGTCTGTAATCCCTGAGAAATCCAGTAGTAAAAGGAGTTAATTAAAAGAAACAGAAATAAACTAGGGTTCATTTCTCTATAGCATGTCATTGCATAACAAAGTGATAATGAGAGACTACAAACATGCTCTCCACCTCCCACATTGCAACCAGGTTATGTACACTGGTTTTCCTTCAATAACCAAATACAGGCTGTTGGTGATTTTAATTCTGTTTCTCCATTTCTTATTTTGAATGATTCAAAATTGAATAACAACACTCCAGTAAAGTCCTTAATAAATGCTGTTATAGTATCTTCCTGTTTTTCCAGCAGCTTTGCCCTCTCTCCAGCATTTTAACTTCCAAATCCAAATCTTCAGTACTAAGTAGAATAAAAAAATGACACTACCTTTCCCTTATTTTCCAGTATTCTTTCTTTGTAGAGGAAATACATGGACATTTCATTTGATGTAAAAATATATGCCAATGAGTTGTGGTGATCTGAAGTAATTGGAATTGCTCCAAAGACAAATCTGATTCAGCTGCAACTAAGAATCTTTGTTTGTGAATGTATGCTTCACTTGAATTTATTGGTTCACCCCAGTTATCTTTGAAATGAATAGTAATGTCTCACTATTAAACATGTAACTCACTATTCAGTGACTTCACAGCACAATGAATTTTCCTGCTATCGTTATCCAGCAATGTCCCATGGTACACACAGCCAAAATGTCCTGTGTAAAAAAAATGAGCAATATTAGCTTTAAGAAGTAAAATTAGCTTTCTGGTATTTTCCATAATTGGGTAGCAATTATACTGTAAGAAAGTGAGCACACTCAATTTCTCTCCAATTCCCAACACTTGTAATATGTACTTCCTAACTAACATATTAAAATAAATGGAATAGGACCATTACATAAAACCACCATTCATAAAATCACCATTACATAAAACCACCATTACATAAAATGAAAACTCTATTTGCAGCATAATTGGTATTTCTTGGCTGAAATGGAGGGTATAAATAATGACAAGGCTGGCGCCACAAATATTTCATGTTCTTGTAATGACTATGCACAAAAACCCCATGTCAGCTCATTCCCATCATCTTCTCCTGTGACACAGGTGGCAAAGAAGGACACCTGGAAGGCACAGAGAGCAGTTAGGAGCCAACATGACCACTGGATTGGTGGTTCCCAGTGATCTGCAAGCCCATGCTAAGTGGTCCACTGGACTGTACAAACTTGATGCATCTGATGGAAAGGACAGCCACTCTGGGATTACAGTTGCTCAGGTCTTGCTATTCCATGGAAAATGTTGAATGTTAAAAGTGATGTGTTGGCCATGGATGGTTTGGGAGTTGCTCTACTCATCACAGACTGATGACACCAGTTGGCAGTTTTTTCTATGGCCTAGTTCCAAGTATAAAGTATCACTAAAAGATGATGAAATAAATTTGCCTCCTTTCTTATGGTTTAAGCAGTGAAATGAACTGCCAGGGAAGAGAAATCCTGTGCTTTCCTGCCAAGCAAATGATGTTGTATACCATAACTTACTATGAGAAGTCAGGTTTACCAGTTTGGGAAACAGTGAAGTTTGAGCTCCGGGCTCACGCAATAATTTCTCCAACTCAAATTATGTATGTACAATTGTGGCTTTCTTTCATAGATGAACTATTTACTGGACACTTAAAATACTAATATTTGCAGTTAGAAAGCAAAATTATTTTTTTTCTTAAGTGTGAGTTCTACAGAGAACAAGACTGATTAATTTTACTATGTTCCAGTCATAAGCTCTGGTCAGAGCTCAGTTGGCTTTGCTTTTGGCTTGAGGTAAAATTAATCCAAAGTTTTTTTTATAAAAGCAACTAAAATCCCATCAGACCACAGATTGCTTGGAGCCTGGGCACAAATCCTAAAGCTTGAATTGGGTGTGTCTAAAATATTTTGGGGTTTGGCCCATTTCTGGTTAGAAAGGAGAAAGTTTAAAACGGTTAATTATCTTGGTGTCATTCTAGATTTTTTTCAACATTTAAAAAATGGGAAATTACTTGGAGTTTTCCAAAACAAAAAAGAAAAGAAAAAGGCCCACCCTTGCTTTGGGGATGATGAAGTGTATGTAATACATAGAAGTGAAACACACTGACTGTTTGTTTGATTTGTGGCTCTTTTCCTGCAGAACAGGCATTAAGAATATAATTTATAGTCAATTTTTTATCAGTATTCTGATACTCAACAAGAGACCTCTCATGCATGATGTGTAGAAATACTGAAAATCCAGTTTGTACTTTGGTTACTAATAGGTACTCAATCATACACTTTTAAAATGTCTTGCTTATGAACTTGCTTATGAAGATGTATAGAAATAGGAATGATGAGAGAAATTTAGAAAAATAGGAGACTTGCTAAATCAGGGACAAAACTAAGGGGAAGTGAATCAGGAGCTACATATTTCTGCAGCTGGCATGAGAGGAATGAGGTGATATGAAGAGCATTTGCTGGGAGGAAACAAGCAGCAAATTCCTCAGAGCTGGTGGAAACTTGAGGAGGGATAAGGGGTGTGGGCATTTCACCTGGGCCATGGGCACTTCAACTGTATACAATAATGACTGCAGGAGTCTGCAGTGTCATGTAGCAATCCTGACAGATAATAGGCTCCAAGTTTAAGGTCACTTATGTTCCTGCCTCAGCATCCCTTGCTGTTTAGGTGTGTGCCTTAGGTTTCACATAATATCCTGTGACAGATTCACTCCCATATCACAGCCTCATGGATCAGAAACCCTGGCTGAGCTTTCTGTAGCCTGGAAAAGGGTGAGAATGAGGCAGTTGGAGAGGGACCAGCAAGTCCATGAGTTCAAAAGAGCCTCGTTAGTTGGCAGACTCCCTCCTGATGGTGTCTTCTCCATCTGATCAAATGCACTGACTTCAAAGGAAAGCCCCTTCATTTCCCCCTTGATTCAGTGCATGGCATGCAATGCTACGAGAGCTAAAAGCTTGGAAAACCCCCTCTGTATAGATACCTTATTCAGAATGGTTTATAATGAATGGGTGTGCAAAAAGAGGAGCAGTTTGCAATATAAGAGCTGCAGTACCTACCTCTTCCTATTACTTCACTGAAGTGCACAATCAGACTGTCAGCACCTATAACCACATGCTGCACTTCTTTGACCAGGTCGGGATTTAAGGCACTGATGTCAATATGGACATTAGTTTGGAGAAGTGGACTGGCTAAATCTGAGTCTCCACTAGACAGAATCGGAGAGAGGTCAGAGTGAGGATACTGGGCAGGTCTGCATGATCCATTCTGAGACATGCTTGGAAACTGATCTGCAAAATGAACAGAAACTGTTATAATCCTTTCAAACTTCTCCTTGAAAAATGAAGAGTTTTATTACATTGGTAAGCAAGGTCTGATTTTATCAGTTTGGAAGTGGCTTGCCTTTACGGAAGTTTTGGTCACAAAGGGAAAATGAAAATATGCATTGGTAATCTGCCAACCTTCAGAAAAACCATGTCACTAGAAACTTATGTTTGTCTCAGCTCTACTTTTATGAAGTAAATGGCAAAACTTCCACTTTTCTGAGGGGATGGAATGAAGCCTTGTCACTTCTTGCCAAAGAGAGGTTATAACATTTCTAGCAATTGGGAATTACAAGAGTAAAACAGAAATTTTACAGCAATATCAGAGGAGGAGGTGGCAAACAATTAAAAACATGAAGCTTTTTATTATTGTCATGTTCTAATTTGATAGGCAACTTTACACTCACAAAGGTTTCCAAAGTGCTGGTGACTAGGTATATTTGTCCAATGGTAAATATTCAACCAGGGAAATGCCTAGAGGTGATTCATTTCCTGTAACTGCTGAAGATAATACAGTTGGTGCTACTCATGAAAATAACATGAGCCATCTGATATAGCAGAAACTAAAATATTTCAGTAAATCCAGGAGCATCTATCTGAGGTTTTTTTTCACCAACAGCATGTTGTTCAGGTATTTCAAATTGTTTTTGTTTAAAACCTTTTTCTTAGCATTTTGTGTGACTGAATGAAATGTTTAGTTTATACCAAATTCAGTCTGGAATGATTTCAATGGAGTTGATGAGCTGAATTTAGTCCAGGGTCAAAACAAAACAAAAAAAAAAAAAACCCAAAAAAGGAGTAAATTTACCAACAGAAATTATCAGGTATCTTATTACAAAAAGTAAAAAACATTGTACAGACATACTTTATTTATTTCTGCATAAAACTTGTGAAAATTTTATAAAGTGCTTTTATCACTCTGGGTGCTCTGTTATTTTATCTAGGACTAAAAATACCAATTCCTACAACTTACAAATGAGTTTATTTGTAACTAAGGGCAAATATCTATTTAATAAACACAGTAAAATAATCTAGCTATGGCTGCAAAATAGTTTTTGCAGCTGCTAAATGTAAATCTGCATGTTTTCTAATGTTTCTTTTATTTTATTCTTTGATAGTATTGACATTGACAGGAACATTAGATGAACACATGTCCTTCTTGGATGCACTCTCCACTGTGCTTTGCCAGTACACAGGGGCTGCAGGATCGCTATGGATTGACCTTCCACCAAGGATCTTTGCATAGTTTTGTCTCATGTACCACTCTCCCTTCTAACCAGTGGCACAGGCTTTCCTTTCCCTTTGGAAATTTTTCAATCAAGAAGCTTGCAGTACAAGCTGGTGGCAGCAATTAAAGAATAAACGGGGAAGCTGGGAAGAGGCCTATGTCTCAGATAGCTCTGTGATTGGGGCCTGCAAAGGTGGAATAAAGATTTGGAGTTCTTTCTATTGTGTTGTATACAGCAGCATCTGAAATAGTACAAGTCTATGTCTACACCAAGACTAACAAATATCTGTGGTATCTCACACACCACAATGTAGTAACTTCTAATAGATAAAGGCTCTTTAATGGTAATCACAGAACATGGTCTCTGCATGTGTTAAAGGTATGTATATTAAGTGTAGCAGACTGCTCCTCTGAATGCCCACTTTAAAATCAAATTATAGAGCACAAAAACGTATTTGGCATAGGATAATTCTTCCCTGAGACTGGTGTAAAAGTGCACATGGACCTCCATTCAATTTGTCACAGTTTCCATATCCTTTCAGCTTAATGTTTAAAATTAACTTTTCTGCATTATACAATGTTCCATTTTACAGGAGGGGCATTAACAGACAAAAGAATATGGGTTTACAAAAAAAACTCCATGGCCCATGTTGGTCCAACAGAACTGCTTTATTATAACTGTAGAAAGTCGTTAAAATTAGTATTTTCAGAGTGGATTTGTGCATGGTGTGATGGATCTTATGACAACACAGAATCACTATGTACACTAGCTCCTAATAACTTGTGGAGCATACTTATAAAGAGTTTTTTAATAATAGTATTTTATTTATTCCTTCAACCTGAGTAAAAGTAAAAATCCTTTGCAGCTTAATCTTGGGAAGCACCTGAGAAGCTCAGTTAAAATAGCAAGCCTGTGAATACATGAGAGTCCCAAAAATGCAGACACAGACAAATCAGATGAGAAACTGAAATCAGGATACTGATCAAAAAAACTATAATCTAAAGACACGAAAATCAAGACGTGTAAAATATCCTCCATACTGAATTCCTAATAGAGGCATACCTTCTAGGAAAGTTGATCTGTAGTCTACAGATTCGCTTGAAACCATTTCTGTTGTTGGACTTACACTCCTTGCACTCACCAGCCTGTCCAGGTGAGGAGTGTGCACTCTGCCATCATAGCGAACTAGGTCGCTTCCCAGATCTGAAGGGGGAGGAGAAAGCAATATTAGAAAGCCCTCATGTTTTCAGTATGCCAATATTGATTTATCTATTTATTTAAATGTAGTTTTTCTGCTCTGCTGGGAAGAGGGTCAGGTTGTTGCTGTGGCAGATATGCAGGACTTGAACTTGAGATATTTTTACAGCACAAGATTTTCTGCAAAAAAATCTTGTGGTGAAGACCCACTCTTAGCTATTCTGGAACATCAGAAACAGCTTTGAAGACTCTGGGCCAGCTTCATGATCTCTGTGACAGTGCATCAAGACAAGTCTTGGTTACACACTAGCTCCCCTCCTCCTCCCACCTTACATAGTGTGGCAGCTCCCACTGGAAGGAAACCCAGACATCAGGGCCAGAGAAGAACCAGAGTCTGACCAAGTTCCTGGTTTGAGGTGAAAAGAGACCAGGAGACTGCAGCACTCTTGCACAACTCAGGCACAGCCTGGAGGATTGCAAGGCAACTGGATGAAGCTAAAGTACTCGAGATTCCATGCATGTCACTCACTCTCTCTTCCAAAGCTGATTAGGGAAAAGAAGTTACTAAGTTTTCCTAATAGATCAGAGTTTCTCAGAAATCCTTCTGCTTAAGGCATAATGTGGCCCTTCACCCAGCTCAGGCTCTTGCCAAGCACTGAAATGGAACTAAACATTGGGACTTGATTGTGAAACCTCTGCTGACAGGTTACAACAGGGCAATGCATGGCAGTTAAGCAAAGCATAAAATTATGTCAGTTTTAAAAATCTAAGATAATAATGAAATTATTTGATGGGATTGACTATGAGAAACCTTTAATTTGCTTCTTCTTCCTTCTCCAGAAGAAAACCACCAAAAAGATAGAAATTAAGATTGATGTTGAAAGAATTCCAGCAATTAGTCCCGTGAAATTCTGATCTTGCCGTATCAGCACTTTTCCGATAACTGTTGACAAAACTTCTTGCTTCCACTGAAATAGCAAAGAAAAAAAATGGTGTAATGATTTCCAAAGACAAGTAAGAACTAGATTATTAGTACCAAAGTATGAGCTGATATGTCCTGTATGTATTAAATCTTGATTCTGTGATGCTGTACTGCGATAAGACACTGTGAGTGGAGAAATTGTTTTATTGCTGTACATGAAAACAGATCTACATGTTAATGGCTCATTTCTCACCTTCAAGAGCTCTGGTGGTTACACAGCTCTGTATTTGATACACTGCAGACACAGCGTGCACTCGCTTGCACTCTGGATAACAGGGTTCCACTGTTACCAGATGCTAATTCAAAATGTTGAATTCATACTTTTAACTCAATATGGTGCACAGAATAGGCCTATGGCTATATAGGCTGAGATATCCATTAAAAAAAACCCAACTGTCTTTAATGTGTGTTCTTCTGGAAAAATATGCTGTAACACCAAACTCCCTCTCTTGTTGACAGTGTGCTTGCATTTTAGTTCCCAAGGTCACGTGAGCCTGTCCCTTGCCAGCTTCTAGCTTGCTGACAGTTTAAAGAAACAAAATAAAAAATCCAACCCCAAAAACCAACAACCAAACAAACACCAAGCCAACTAACAGGGAAAAACTGTTTTAGGTCACACAGCACTAGCTCAGTCAGTTGGAATGCATTTGGCCATCTTTTCCTCTTGTGGAATTCATCCCTCTGGGTACTGTAATGATGGATTTGCCCGTCAAAAGAGCAAATTTTCTTCTTCGCTGGGCAGACTACAATTTCTGAGTCTCCTTGCCAGTAAACAAGTAGAAACCTTATTTAACCCCTTCATGTTATGTTCTTTTCTGTGCATGAAACATGTCACACACATCTCTTTCTTAGAGGTTAACAAAATATCACATAATTGAATGCAATATTAGTCCTGGTTGCATATGTAGAAATACAACATATTAACTGAATGCAAACTGTGTACAAGTATTATATGAAACTAGGCACTTAGAAGTCTGGGCGATCTACACCAAAAGGAGAGCTGCATCTAATTTTATAGTTTGCCTGATGTATCCAAGAAAATGAATACTTACTTAAAAAATTAATATTAAAATAAATTACTAGTTACTATATTAATAAATCAAATTAGTTATTACTACTTACTTAGATTGCAGTAACACATAGGAATATCATTCACAGCCCAGGATCCTGTGAGATGAATTCCATAAAGACATAGAGTAGATGTCCCTGCTTCAAAGAGCTTACATAGACTTTGATCTTACCCACACTTACATGACCAGAAAAATCTCCTCTGTTTTCAGTGAATCGCAGTGCAATTTCATAGTTTAAAGGTAATCCCATACCAATGTCCTTTTCTATATATTTAAAAAATACAACTGTATTGAAAGATTTATGTCTTATTCTATAAATCAGTATGTCTACAATTTAAATTTGCAGTAGCACACTGAATAACTCTAATGAGAACACCTTTAAAGCAATCATTTGTCCTAAGTGTCTTCTTCTTACAAAAAGAATTGAAATGAAATTATAAAATGCAGACAAAAAAAAAGTCTTTCAGGAAAGATTTGATCCTCTTGACTGCAGCAGAATGTTCTGTTGAAAAAAGGGCTTGTGAGTTCCAAACTAAAACTACTCCATTACAGCTTCTCATTCTTCCCCACAAGTTTCCTCATGTGTTTGGATTAATAACTGTAATTTTATTTTGGTGCTTAGTTCAGGTCTTACTTTCTGCCTAAGGCTCCAGAAAGTCTCTGTACAAACAGGTAATAACAACAATGATGATCATATTTATTTTTAAATAGCAGATATTATTTGAATTTCCATCCCAAACAAACAGGGATAGAGATATCTCTGTAAGCACAGGCTTAGGCCTAAATTTTATTTAGACTTAAAGTTTATTGGTTCAATAGTTACACTGTGAATAATAATAAAAATGGCATTAATATCTCATGTGTGGTGTAGTTGCCTCACCTCTATATTTAGCTCACTGTTGGATTTCAGGAGATCGCTGGGAACCGTACACAGAATTGATTCTGACTGCAGGAGAAGGCTTTCGCAGCTTTTATTTCCAACTTTTAGCACCTCGCCTTTAACAGCTTCTGAATCAATATAATTTCCCTTAGAAAAAAAATCAATTTCATATTACATAACCATCTCATCAAAGTTAAGTAGTTACAAGCTTGGAAAATACTTTAAATAAAAAATAAAATGTAAAATAAAAGACAAATGAGAATTTACACTGTCCTGTCAATATGCATGTATAAGCTTATTTCATATAAAAGCAACTTTGACAGACAAGCCAGTGTAGAATGGTAAAGTATACAGATAAAATCTGCTGTCACTAGCACTCATACAGCTCATACAGACTTCTGAAATTGTAAATGGCTGAGGGATTAATCCTGTTGGTCCTGTTTAGATTTTTGCATAATTTGTGCAAGAAAGGACACATTATGTAATGCTGTTGTTTACACAAAACTGGCATTATATTATCCACAAACTAAAGGCATCTCAAACATTTTGTTTTGCAAGTGGTTATGGTAGCAGAAGTGAAGCTTTCAAAAAGAAGTAATTAATTATAATAATACACAAGTCTGCTAAAATCAGGTTCCACAGACCAAAAAGGAAAAACCTTGGAAAAGATGAGGCATGAAAAGTACACTTCTTACCCAGAAAACCTGCTCTCACATCTCAGACTTGGATGAAAAGTTATTCCTTCTGATATTGTGACAGTAGAATCCAAAGGCCAAGTTTAGCATCTTTTGTGCTCAGGAGTCCATCTCTATTTAAGAAGCTACCCTAGCACATGTAATGCCCAGCTCAAGGTGAAAGAAGAGGCATATTAAGTGGGATTAGAAGGGGAGAAGGGAGTATGGGACTAATACAGGTTATTTATATGGGCTGGTTCTGGTAGTTTTCCATGAGAAGGGAGGAAGGCATCACAGCTGACACAACTGTGAAGACTTGTATATTGGAAAGGAAGCAAGAATCCCATTCTGAGGGGCAAAGAATCATCTTTGGCATATGTTTTAGATCTGCTTCAGAATGAGACTGAACCCTGGGAAAATTGGAATAAACATATAGGAGAGCCAGTTTAATGTCCTATTTTGATGGCAAAGCCACACCCCAGGTAAATGCTTTTTAATAACTCAACATAAAATTCCATTTTGCACTCTATATTCTGTCTAGTCAAAGCCATTCTGTTTGGTGTGAAGTAAGAAAATATTCCTGGGCCAAGGAGCATATGAATGCTTGTTGCTTATTAGTATGGAGACATGTGGCAGATTGTGAATCATTCTTGTTCAAATCTTTCCTCTGAATGATGCACCTGAAAAGACTTGAATTTAATTCTTCCATCTTCAGGATAAATATGTTATCCTGGAGAGTGTGGTTGAATGGTCTCTTCTTCTACACCAAAGCCTAGAATTTTTTCTCCACCAAAACTGACGGAAAAGAAAAATCATACTGGTATTTCCTAAAGTGGTCTTTAGCCAGTTATAAAGATGGCAGCTTTTACTTACTACTATGATCATTATGTTACCATTAATATATTATAGTTTCAAGTATATTCACTATGATATCTAAATACATTAAGAGTTTCAAAATGCTTTCAGCAGTGGTTTTGCTTTTCTCGGGACAACAGAATTTACTTAAAATTTTAAGAAAAGGAGGAAACTGGTTCCTGTAAGAACTGGGAAAAAAATTTTCCTCTTTTCAGATGTGTATTATCTCCTCCTTGCTGACCAGTGCTTTTGAATGCAAGCTGGAGCAATTAATACTCAAGCAGTACTGGGTAGCTGTTGTAGCCCAATCTGATAGCACAACCACCTCACAGCTTTAGATAGATGGAAATAACTTGGGTAAAAGTCTAAAAGCAGCAGAAGAACAGTAAACTAACTAAGGTGTGGAAATTCTGAGACTGGTGTCAGAAGCATTTTTGAAGCTCCTAAGCAGAGTGAGCAGGTTGACTTGGGAAAAATGAGGAATTACTGCAGCTTCAGAGGTTCCTCTTCAGCTTGCTCAAAAATACCAGTTTCTTTTGGACTATGTTTTGAAAGTAACAATTTCCTATGAAATGTAAAAGAAGATTGACAATAGAATGACCTATAAATAGACATGAAGATTTCCTTAAGATAGTCTCATAAGGAATGTGTTGCACTGGCTTAAGAATAGACTAGGCAATTTAGTAAATCTTGTCCTGCTCTGAGATTTAAGATGGAAGTGGCAGAGCACAGCCAAGATCTCAGATGGGCTGTATAGCATGCCAGTTCTTACACATTGAATTAAAACTGTGCTATGTATTTCTCTAGTGGAAGATTTATATTTGTAAATATACTTTAGTTCCTGGTGGCCCATGCCTAGGCCTCCTCTGGAATAATGCACAGAGTCCCCTCACCAGCTTAGTGCACAATCACAACCCCAGAACAGACCAGACCTCTGGGATAACTGAAGAAAGATTCTTTTTTAAATTTAGTTGTTGCTTAGTTTTTGGTTTTGAGGGTTTTTTTACAGCTAAATGCTCAGGGCTGTCAGCAGCCCAGCTTGCAGGTCTGGATCAGTGGCTTCTAGGGGAGGCAGCAAGTAGACTCTGTCTTTTTCAGCAGACTCAGAAGTGAAACATCAGAATTTCTCCTGACAGCTTCCCACGTTGGCAGGAGATGAGAGCACTTCTGAAGTAGTGTCTCCATGGTGTTGAAGCAGAGTTGTCTGGTACCACTCTATCATGATCCCTGTGACTGGGCGTTGTGGGCACCAAGAGGCTTGAAAGAGCCATGTACTTGTCAGAGGAAGACAGTGATGATGTGGGATGTTGAGAGGCTGGCACTGAAGACAGGGAGGACTGGCATTTGTGGCACACAGTGCCCTGACTGTGTTTTAAATAGAAAACCTAATGTTTTCTTGTGTATAACATTTTCTTACAGAAACATCTTGTGGTCATCAGGGGAAACCAAACAGAACATTTCAATCGGTACCCACTGTCATTTGATGAAAGCCAAATATGTCACACTAGATTAGTTAGATTGAAAAACTTGTGATAAAAGCTCCCTCCGCCCCTCTGAAACTAATTAAGAAAGAGATAAAGGAACTTTGGTTTGGTAGAACAGACTGTTCACTGAAGCAAGCTGCCATTTAATTTCATGCTGAGCTTGCTTAATTACTGCACAAAATATGATCATGAGGCATGTAAACTTGTGTGTGTGTATTTTTGAATGTGGGTATGGGGCAAGGGAAAAGTGTTGCCAGTATGGCTTGTAATGCTCTTTTGGCTCCTGACTATAATTTATGAAAGTTGTCTCACTGTTTTGATAGAAGCACCCCACTATAACTAATTCTATTTAGAAGAAGATGTTAAATTGGTGCCTGTTCATGCTCTGTTCTAGGAGACCAGCTTTCACTAATGCTGTTCTCCAGCTGGTAGTCAGGAAATAACCAGGACATTAGGCATAGGGACATCTGCCTTGGGTGCCATCACTACAGGTCAATACTACAAAATTGTGACTTTGGTCACTTGCCACTATGACAATCCTCAGTCAGCCTTTCTTATCTAATTTTTTTTTCCCCAGCAATAAACAGCACCAGAGACTTCTTCAGGGAGAATAAAAGAGTAAACAAAGTAGACAGTTTAAAAAACCAACTAATTTTTGACCCTCAGTGTCTCAAGGTTATAGAGCAAGTCCTAATGGACACACTTCCAGGCAGAGGAAGGACAAAAACACGATTGGGAACCGCCAGCACAGGTTTCCCAAGAGCGTATTTTGCCTGACCAACCTTCTGTGTGGACAGGACTGGCTCTCTGCATAAAAGGAGAGCACTGGACAAGTGGACTTTGGTTTTAGCAAGTTTTGCAACACAATCTCTCCTAGCAGTGAAAAAAACTTAAGCTGGTGTGGACTGGATGGATGGTATAAAAATGACAGAGATCAAATCTTCATTTGTCAATGGCTGACACTGGGACCAATACTGCTTAAAATCTTTTTTGACAACTTGGACAAAGGGATAGGATGCACTGTCTTTGAGCTTCCAGATGATATTAGCCTTAGGAAAGTGACTGATATACTGGACCATAAAGTGAAATTAGGCAGCAGTATGCCACGTGAGTGATGAAGACTCAGCACATATTTTAGCAGCAGCAAAGCAGCAAAGCGATTGAAGGTGATTGTTCTGCTCTGGTCAGCAGCTGTGGAGCCATACCTTGAGAATTGTGTCAAGTTTTGAACCCCACAGAAAAAGAGAGGTACTGACAAACTGGATGAAGAACAGAAGAGAGTCACTGAGCTAGGAGTGGAGTTCAAGCATAAGACACACAATGCAAGGCTAGTGGAGCTGAGTGTTTTAAAGCCAGAATCCCCATTCTTGGAAATTTTCAAAACTCATTTACACAAAGCCATAGGCAGTCTGACCTAATTTTTAATTTAGCCCTGTTTTGAGCAATGAGGTTAGACTATGAAGACCTCCAGAGGTTCCTTGCAATCTACATTATTCTGAATTTTTTCCCAAATTAGTCCTCTTTCCAACTGGTTGATATGCATGACCCGGAAAATACTGGAAAGCACTGCTGTCATTGCACAGAGGCACTGAGCCATGCAGTAGCTATATATTCCCAGATCTCTGCTGACCCACACAGCAGAACTCTTTCTAGTGTTTCTCTGCACTGAGGAAGAAGTGATTGTATAGCTAAGAGCTCCAAGTAGAAAAAACAGTGTAAAAACAAAAAAATCAGACCAATCGTTCTTTGGTATTTGCTCAAAACACTTTGCAGAGATGGATTAATATTCAGAGTTTGACTGGAACACAGCATGGCTGACAGGAACTCTGAAGTAATCCTTCTGATGTCTTGCAGCCCAGAAGTTGGCCCACTGGACCATCTTGGAGTCAAAGACCTTAGAGATTTGAGATTTCTTCATTGTGATGGGGGAGATGTTTTGGCTTACAGAGCTATGCAGGAGTGACACAAAGAGATGACCCAAGCATTAAGACTGATTGTCTTCCATAAAACATTTTTATCAATTACATTTTATATAAATTATAGATATCTATGAATAACATATAAATACCAATAAATTTCCATAAGCATTCACTCTAAAGTAGAAATACCCATATTTATACCTTTTCTATTTAATACTCAGAAAAAAAACTAGACTTCAAGAAATTGGATTCTTGCAAAATGGATTAATTTTCTCCACAGCACTCTACTAGAGAGTGACCTGTGCTATTGAAGGCCCCAAAATCCTAAGAGGTGCTTCTCAGTGCTATGTAGGCTATTCTCAGTGCACTTTGAGGAGGCATTCAGCATCAACTTTGCATTTTTCATGGATCCATAAATATTTAGGCTACAGCAGTGACTGATCCTCATGAGTGACTGTGTGCACAGGCCAGAGTTTCCCTCAGCTCAAGAGAACCAAAGAAGCCAGACCACATCTTTTGTGAGGAAGGACACATAACCATGTGACAGTGAGAGCCAGGGCTGCTGGCCTGCTGACCACATATGTCAGGTTCTGGGCTGCTGGCCACGTTTAATCCTGAACTGGTGGCACAGCTTATTGCAGTCAGAAGCTGATGCAGTGTGGTCCTCCCATGAGGACAAGGAAAGCCTCTCTCCCACTTCACCTGATGGCAACAACCACCCTGGTACATATATCTTTGTCTTCAGCTCTGCATCTTTTAAATTGTGACAACTGGGCTTGGGTGAATGGAGTACTGAATGCAGTGCTCTCTCTGCCCTTGCTTCCTTGGGGCTTCCTTTATTTAATCAAAAAGTCTGTTCCACGCTGTGCTGCTGATGTGCACTTGCGAATAATTGAAAAACTTATTTCAGCATTTCTTACCTTAATTTCCAGAACATTTTGGTTGCCTCTTGAGATGAACACTGTCTTTTCAAAATGCTTAAATACAGGATTATTTACGTAATCAAAATCAAAGTACAGGGAGCTGACACCATCAAAAATAAAGAACACTTTGGTTACAAAGGGTGGTTGGAGATTGAAAGCTTTCAGTGAAGGTGTTGTGCAGCAGATTATCTCTGAGCTAGAGCGGTGGCTACACGCCTATAAGAAAAAAAAAAGGTAATTGGAGTATGTACACGCATAGGAAGTCACTGATTAATGCAACTTTCTTTAACAATACACATATATTGAAAAAATAAACACCAAGGGTCTTGTTCTTTAACCAAAGCAAAATCCTGATCAGTGCTACACAGTGTTTATGTAGAGCTGGGAGAAATGTATAAAAACTTCATGTCAATGGTGTTTGTACTCTCGTTGAGGAAATGTTCAAGTAAACAAGCTTCCTGGCCTGATTGTTCACAGCACTTTTAAAGTAAATATTTTGCAGATAATTAATGGAAAATGATTTCCAAAGCCAAGGACCATCAGGAAGCTAGCCTGGTGTACTCGAGCAGCAATACTTCAGCTTACCCAGCCTATCACAGCAACTGCAACATGGATTTTTCATTCTTTTTCACTACCAAAGCAATAGTAAGGGACCAGAAGACAAGGTAAAAGCCAACAATGCTAACTGAAACAGTGAAAAACAGAAGTAAAGCATTGTTTACCTACAGTGTAGCTAAGTTGCTATGTTTCCAAAAAGGCACTGTGGACTCTGTGAGAAAGGGCTTTAGCGCCAAACCCACTGTGTATTCTGGATCACAAAAGCTCAGTAAAGCATATGTTCTTTCTAAAAATGTATATTTAAGGCCCCAGATGTGTGGCACTTGGTTCCTAGGTACACAGTCATGCAAGCTCCTGCTGAGAGTGTTGACTGTGGGACATGCTTTGCATTCTATCTCGGATGAGCAGGGATAAGATGCTTGCCCCTCACTGCAGTGCAGGAGCTACCTGACAACAGGCATGAAGCCACACTGCCCCTCATTCTGCCACTATTCCTCATGATGGCCTGCACTGAGAGGAAGCTGCAGGTGCACCCCATGATCAGAAGACCTTCCAGAGGATGCTCTGTGCTATGGGAATGTGATCCAGTAAAAAATGCAGGACTGGTCTGAACTGCCTTTGCTGTTGACACAGGGAGAACAGCTCATCTAGAGTGGGTTTCACCTGATCCACTTTAGACAACAATCTAATCTTTAATTAGAGAAATGGTGCTCTAGAAGAGTCAGCTTTGAAGGTTTCTACAGTGACTGTGAAGGTTTCTACAGGAGTGCTTTGCTTATAATGTCAACAGCACATCTACAGCACCAGTGGGAGGCACGGTGTGCGCTGGACTGCTCCATGCAAACTGCAGAGTGGCTTGTTTGTCACTCTATCGTGTACTCCCTTCCCTGTCCCTGCCTTTCATGAGGCCCACCAATGATATGGCTGAAGGACTTATGGCACAGAGTTGCTTCAGCTCCACAGAACTATTTCTCTTTCAACTCTACAAACCTTTTGTAAGTAGTCCCTAGAGCACTGTGCCCAGAGAGCAGATCAAACCTTCTCATTTTTTTAAAAATATAAAAGAGCGTATCTGACGTGGATCCCAGAAAGAATGGGGCTAAGCTCCTCATCATGATAAATCTTACATTTGTTCTACAAGAGATTTCCTTGGAAGATCAAAAATGCTATTGAATAGCTTTGTGCATCCAGAGAAGGCCAAAATATATATTTTTCTCGTTTGTTTTTAAAAATAAATTTGTTCTCATTATCAAATGCTGCCTGAAGGAGCTTTGAAATTAGTTTAAATCAATGCAATGTAATTTTGCAGTTTCAAATCAGTGACATAACCACTCAGGCTGTATCAGCTTTATACCCACATTAGCTTGAAAAGTGGGATTAAATTAGCTATCTGCAAATCAGGGCTTTTTGTTATCAGCACAGCAATTCATGTTTCTGTGAATAATATTGTGAAATCTTGAATCTGCCAAGGGAAACATTTTCAACATTCTGAGCATTACAGTTTTAGAGCTCCTACGTGTCTGTGAGCTATGATTTCAGCACTCAGCTAAATATCTTGGTGGAGCTCTCTGTGATGCTAATGGGACTTGCACCTGTGTATCCAACAGCCCATTTATATTCCTAGCAGAAATTCAGAAATATTTTTGTAACCCCCATGTCAACAAGGTAAACTGTGGGACAAAAGACAAGGCAGATTTTTGCTCCATTTTTTTACAGTATCAGACTGTTCTTTGGAATACCTTGTTATACACCACTGATCATATCTCAGGCTTTGTTCTATCACATAGATCTAGAAATTAATTTGAATTAGTATGGAAATAATAAGATGCATCATTAGTATAATGGATGATCAAGCCAAACTTTTCCATGATATGACTATTCATTAAGATATCTATCATACTGTGTCAATTCTTAAAAAGGGTTATTAAAATATATATAATTATAAACCCAAGTATGTCCCAAGCAATCATTATATTTATTTGATTAATGTAAATTCATTAGACTCTTTATCTACTGTAGAGTAGTGATGTCCATTAAATGAATAGCAGTGGTAGTCATAACTTTGTTTGTGGCTATCTATTAGAATCAGATACTTTACTTTATCAGGCTGGTCTCTGAAGCAGAAGCTTTCAGAAAATGATAAAAATCTAATAATACTCTTTGGAGGGGATGCAATGTGACTGATTGGTAAGGTCAAGAAAAATCTTATTTGCAATGCCCTTATTGGTACATGATTTGACATGACATTTTTACCTTGAAATTGGTTTTAGCAATTGAAGAATATGACGGTTTAGTTTTCAAGAAATATTGGATTGAGGATCTCCAAGAAAACCCCCCTAATTCAATCTATTGCCTTCTCAATTAAGATACTGCCTATCACCCAGCACCTTTAACTTTTATTTAATTAAACTTTAAAGTACATTCACTTTAAAAGCTAAGCCTACATTTCTCTTGTGACTATAATCTACATCTGAAGACAAAGAGGAAGAAAAAAATATAAAAATTATGGAGCATTTCACAAGCATAAGTAAATGCTATACCCCAAAGGGAATAATAATCCATTGCACAATGCATATGACTCATCACTTAAGGTATGTATTCTTGTTCCATTTGTAAAATATGACCCTTGAGGCAAATAATTCAAACCTGACCTACAGAACCTGAACTTCAGTGCCCAATTCAATTTTTTTCATCTGATAGAAAAACAGGAAAAGTATGAGGGAGGATCTCCAAGTTCCAGAGGTCTCCCAGCAGCTGACACAGATTAGAGAGGGGCAGTTGGGTGTGCAGTACAGGACCTGCAGCTGTCAGAAAGGAGAAAAGGGCCAATTTGTTCTTTCATAAAAAGTAAACTTTTGGAGTTCCAATGAAGAATGAAATATGAATGAAGTAAAGACAGACCTGGAGACTCTCCAACTGTCTTTGCCAAAGGATGATTTCTTAATAGAAAGAGAAGAAAATTCAGGTCCAACATGAAGGGAAGCCCATTCAGAAGACTGCTCTATGTAAAGCAGTGACACTCAAGCAGTGTATCCTGACAGTTTTTCAGAGAATTCATTGCCTTTTGCTGCCATTTCAGGTGGTACAATGAATGTTCCTGATGGATTGGTAGCCTTTTTATTTTAGTTTTCTTCTTGCATGAAGGCATGGGAGATGATACTTCTAGTCTATCAGATCATCAGACCAGAAGGTACAGTAAAACCTCTTGCTCTTAGGTCTGAGAGCCAGCCCTTTGCACAACATGATCAATACTGACTGGGAGTCCAAATTCCTCCCTGGGTTTAGGATGGTCAGTGTACCTTGTAGCACTGCCTCCCCAGCACCCTGGTGATTTCACACTGTGGCTTTTCCCTGACATTCCCTGCTGTACCCTTTCCTTGGCAGGAAATGTGTGTGAGATACAGATCTGGCACAGAAAGAGAGATGAATTTTCTCCTTTGCTGGGCTTCTGTGGCATCTTTGTGCCATGGAGTCAAGACAGAGGATCCAAACCTAGGTGTCTTCACACAGGGAATCATGAATATCTTCAATAATCACACACTCACTACCCACACTTCACAGGGAAATTGTTTTATCATTATTTAATACATCTAAGCTAGACACTCACTGCTGAATTCTAGGCCTCTTGATGAATATGAGTATGGATTGCTTACAGACTTGTAAACATAGAACAAACTTTAGAACATTTTAAAATTCTCCTGTAAAACAGCAGGAAATGGCACCTGACAGGGAGAAATTACGAAATGCTGAAGAACATTCAAAAGACTACTTACTGAAGAGATAATTAAATCTGTGGAAAGAGGAGATCTTGCATAGCTACAGGGTCAGTTGTTGAAGATCATGTATTAAAAAATGTTTCTCCTTAATTTTGCAGTCTTGCATATCTTGGGACATTCATTGTTAGAAGAGATTAGGCAGTGGGAATATATATCCAAATAGTTAATAGAACAAATATGAAAAATGCTACAAGAAAGGAACCCCAAATGATCACACTTTGGGGGAATCAATGCAAACTACAGGTTTTCAAAGAAAAAAACATTATTCCCAAGTGCTTCAGAAGCAGAGGACTCATCTAGCATGACTTACAGCACAGGTTCCTGATCAAACACCATTCCAAACTGTGCCTAGGGTTTTTTTACAGGCACAATGAAAGGAGGGAATGAGCTGCTTTGCTGCTTCTGTACCTCACACAGGAACTGGATATGTGGACAGAAGTGAGAAAGTTTCTGTATTCTTATGCCTTCTCTAGAGCTCTCAGGAATTTATGCATCACAGCCTAAATTCCTACTCTTTTTTCCCTAGTCAGAACAAATGATAAAAAGAACTCATGAAATAAAAATTAAAAAGAAACACATTGCAATTATTGAACCATATGGTTCAATAATTTTTTTTCACCTATTGAAATAAACTCAGAGAAGGCAAAATGTATTATTTTGATAGTGTTAACATAGAATGTAACATAAACACAACTAGTGCGAACATAGTGCTGTACAATTTTAAGGAAATTTAAATAAACATGAAAAGAATATTGTAAAATGGAAACAAGGCAAATTTTTTGCTCTATAAAAGAAAAATTTTCAGAGATACTAGACTACAAACATGAAAGCTGGAAAGCTCAACTTAAATGTTTCTTCTACAGGGAGCTGGCATATTGTGCCCCAAACTTTTCAGTCTGAGTGAAACTGCACTTCTTATAGGAAACTCTTCCAGAAAAACTTCTATATCAGTTGTACCACTCACCTCTACCACCGGGGTGGAAAGAGGCAGAGAAAAGCAAATGCCCCAGGGCATGTCTGCTGGCTCTGCTCCCTGAGACTTTGGGGTGCAGAGCATCCCCAACAGCTCCTGCTGTTCACAGAAACGACCCTCCACTAACATTGTGACTCCATCAGGACTGTAGGATACAATTAAACCCGAGGACAGAGAGCTGACAGGAGAAGGTGAGACCTGTTTTAAATTGGGCACTGCCAGTTTTAGGCAAATGGAAAAGGGTCTGGGAGGTAGGGGAAAGAACGAAAAGAGCTCTAGGAAACAACATTTATCAGAAGAATTTGGAGTGGTTTGGTTGTTTTAAATGGAAAAGAGAAAGGTTGAATCATAATTTAGTGCAAATATGTAAAATTAGCAGGAGAGACTGATAATCTGTTGCTTGTATCCACAGAGGGTTAAACAAGAAGACAGGTAATTAGCCACAGGATTTGGGTTAATTATTAGAAAGAAGTCTTTCCAAACCACTCGGTAAGCAGGTAGAGCAGCTTTCTCTAAAGCTTGTTTAAGCAAGATTATGAAACTTCTTTCACAAGGAACTTTAATAACAGCCTAAACAAGTATCTGTTGGGCAGTGGTCTGGGTACATTTGCTCCTGGCACAGGCAAGTGGGCCAGCTAGGCCATTGTGGTCCCTCCCACCTGTACTTTCCTTTGATGCTTTGGGATCTGTTTCAGTGCTGGCTTTGGTTTTCCCAAGAGCCAGAGTATCTGAATGCTGACAAAAGCAGCTTCTTGGAGGAGGCTAGTGAGAGAAAACTGAAAAGAAAAAGGGTTTAAATAACAGTAAAAAAAAAAAAAAACACCCCAACAACTTATTTAGCTACCCTCTCTGAAACTAGGGAAGCAAAAATACACATACCCTCAGCTATAGCACTTCTTCAGCGCTTCTTTGGTCTGTTCAAGATAACAGTCTTCTCCTTTATAAATGGGATAGTTGGTCTGGATCACTGCTGGAAATAGTTCCTCACTTGTTTATTTTTGTAATGACTGAATGAAATGTTGGGGTTTTTTGGTATATCCCTCATGCAGAGAGCCCAGAACTTCCAGTGCAGGATGGGTAAAACTACAGCCATAGGCATCCTCCTCCAGCAGTTTCCTCAGTTACACAGTACAATCTTGTTTTGCCACTTACAAATCTTCCCTTTCTACCTGAGAATTAATACTCTTCCTTTAGAAATATGCTTGAGGTAGAGAATAGTGGCAGAAAAGATGGCTGCCACAGAGGCAGGGAGGGCGACTGAGTGCCAGAAGCCCTTAATTTCAATATAGCAAAAACATATTGCTTGAGCAATGTCAAAGGATAACACTCTCTGGATTATATTCCATTTGAGGTTATATTCCACCTTTTGTGCAAGGAGAATGAACTTGTGTACAGCTGCTCATACACTGGGGTAATTTCTTAGAGATCAGCAGTGGCAGGAGATTTGTTTGTTGGCAAATGGCAAACACACTGCAAGCTATGAAAAGAAAAAGAATAAAGAAGATAATTCTGACTGACTAAGTCTTTTTTCAACAGCAGGTTAGAGGCAGGATGAAAGTGAAACACTGCTCAAAGGCAAGGTTGCTCCCCAATACTTGGGGGAGTGTAAATTCTATGGTGTTTATTGCCTGGAGTTGCCAGTCACTTTTGGGCAGCGGATTTTCTTTAAAACTTCAGATATTTCAAATCTGTTCAAATTCTAAGAAGTCCTAAATATTTGACAAGTTATGCAGTATCAGAGCCTGAAGAGAAGCAATATTGCATATTTCCAGAGGGGAACAGAAAAAGCAAATAAATGATCTTTACACAAAGCAAAATCTCAAGACCTAATTGCAACAATGATCTTTTTCTTCAAAATCCTTTGTGCTTAGAAATGATTATGCTCACATTATTTAAAATCTAATAAATTTTGAGTTTAGTAGTTTTCACTGAAAGGTTTTATTTTCTGACTGATGGGTAAAGTGACTTTTTGATAACAGTTAACACTGTTTCATTGGAAAGGAACTGATTTTTAGATCAAAATCTGAACCCATTAAATTACAAGCCACGACTACATCCTGTGGAAATTCAGGTCCTGACACTCATAATATTATACAAATTATGATCATGAAGAATATGATGACCTTGAAGCTATAAAAGACTGCAAATCTGCAGACATACCATTTAAAATGCATTGAGCAAACCTATGTCTAATAGTTAGAATTCAATTCAGGAAACAGTGTATGATGATCATTAGAAATAAGCCGAGAATATGAACAGTAAGTAGCATGTCATAAAGAGTGTAGGTCAATTTAGCTTCAGACTAACGAACCTTACAGGATAAGAAAATGTTGGAGGCACAACACAAATGTGTAGACAAAAGCATACAGAAGGCAGTTTCAGTAAAACTAGATGACAAATACCATTTTTTCCTGATAAGAATTAAAGTAGATCACATGGTCATATCTATGCTTAGATTTGGACACTGTGTAATGTCAACTCAGGAACAAAAAAAAGAAGACACATCTCAGACAGACCTGCTGTTTAAGCAGAGGTACCCAATTGCAAGAGCCCAAACCCATCTTAAAACTTAGTTGTTGAATTTATCAAAGTTAGGACAGATTTCCCCAACAGGGATTTTGGCAATCAGCAATCCTTAAAAATAAAACTTAGTTTTGATTTATATATTTACTCTTCCTCTTCCTTTGATACATATCCACAGTCACCACTTGAGTATCACAGTAGTGCTTGAATTTGTCATGTAATCTGACATATCTATATTGCATTGCTCTGTGTTTAGTCACTGAATTTGTATAGTTAAATTGAAATATAAAAATATTCTTATCAGATACTGTACTAGCCTTATTTCTTTGGGAAAGATTTCTTGGAAACAGTTGTTTTATCCTCAGCTTAATTTCAAATTTTTTTTTGAATTTTGCCTATACAATGAAAATAGTCTTTGCAGAAAACATCAAAATATCAGTAGAAGCCCCAAAGTTTCAAGGCAAAAGTCAAAGTATTTTGACTTTTGAATTTGAAAATTCACAACCATTCACCACACCAAGATTAAAAGATAACAGATTGTCTTCTCTAAGACTGACTCACCACAGAGAAGTTCATTCCTAGTTTAGGTACAGTAATCACCATCTGAGGAAAGCACACTGAGTTCAAGTTGATTCCCTGAGCTGTGATTGTACTTCCACCACTAGGAAAATTTACCAAAAGAAGAAAAAAAAAAAGGAAGGAAAAGAAAAAGAGAAGATAAGTAGGATAAATAACTGCTGTGATAATGTAATGTTAATTACAAATTATATTTTAGAGTAAATTAAAACATAAAACCAGGATTAGGGATATACTGGGAGAATGCAAATACATAGCTTTGAGCAGTGAGATAATTTTTCTGGGAAACAGATTTTCCATTTACTATAACAACTAATCAAAAAAAGGAAAGAAAAATACTTTTTAAAACTGTGATAAGTCAGGGTATAAAACAAATGTGTACATTTTAAAAGAGGTTGCTTTTTTGTACTTAGCATTTGCTAACTAACTTATTTCAACTATTGCTTTCAGTGGTGCTGAAAAAGGTGTCTGTTTTACACCTGACACTTTTTTGGCAAAGGCAGATGTCTTGGATTAGAGCTACTGAGACCATAAATACGTCACTTGAAAACACACACATACTATCATACATATATATTCATAATATTTATATAGCACTGGATTTAGACTATTTTAAAATCCATTTGCTCTCCTGAGTCCGCTGAGTTGTCACATTAAATGATTTTCCTCAGCAATCAGTGTAATGTCCAGGCACAGTATAGGAGACACACTTAGCTGTGCAGTGGGTATCTCAGCAGGACATCACAGGTAGGCTCAGCAGCAGCTAGGAGAGAAATCACAAAGAGAAAAGAGGCACCCTTCCCCCTTCTCCTTCACCTCTGAAAGGAAATGATTTGCCCTCTGCAACTCCACCATAATAGAAACAATTGGCATGGAAGATAGAGATAAAAATGCAATTTCTTTTGATAGATTCCTGACCAGCGTAGCCATTCTTTGTTCATTTGTTGCTTTTCTTATTTCTGTAATAAAATTTTACTCACCTAAGAAAAGACTTGGCTGGATGAATCTTAAAAACAACTGGGTCTTCTCTGTATGTGAAATGTCTGCTTGTGTCTCGAATAGCTTCATCGATTTCCATTCTCACACGATATTCCTGGGGAATTTGCTGTGCTGGAGTGTAGCACTCCACAGTGCTCGCCGATGTGCTGGGAGGACTGAAAACAGATTGCTTGTCACCATTATAAAACAAGTACTTGGCCTAAAACACTGTCCTTTACTGAGCCCCAACATTGCCTAAGGGTTTTTTTGTAAAAAAACGCCATTGATTTTCCATCTGGATAATCAAATTGCAACAAGTAAGCATGACATAAGGTAGAAATTGCAACAGCATGGCTTAGGCTCAAGATTCATCTTAGTTCAGTTGACTTGCACCTGGCCTGATGGAAGGTGTTGCCCCAGTACAGGTGACAACCCCATGAGCCCCCAAACCCTGCAAAGGCAGCTTCCTGCCTGGAAAACAAGAGCACACTCCAGTTTTAAGGAGAATGACTTGATCTGCTATCAAGCAGATCTGCTACCAAAGGACAATGCCTCTTTCAAATCCACAGGACTTACTCTGTATTAAAAGCCTCAAGTAAAGGTGTTTGTGTGGGATGTACCAGATGCTGAGGGGCAGGCAGAGGGCAAGGAGAAAGAAGAGAAAATTCAAGAAGAGCTGCTGAATTCAGCACACCAGCAGTGTCTCTGGGATATTCACCTTTCCCTTACTATCATGCTTGGCCGTGGAAGTCCTCTTCCTCCTACACTGAGCTCAGTGGGTGAGTGGGCAGCAGGAGGATCCTGAAGTTTGCAACACATGAGATGTGGCCACAGGGAGCAGGGCACATCAGAGACAAGGGTGGCAACTGACTGGAGAAGCAAACATAATTCTACCAGCTGGTTTCAGTGATTTGGGCCCAAACACATGCATGGGCCATCCAAGTGACATCATTCTCACAGAATGTAAGAGAGGGTCACCAAATTAGATAAAAGGGATATTTTCTACAACTTATGAAGCTTTCCAGGAAGGTGGGGTCCACCATAAGGGATGGTGAGTCATTCATCCATATCTGGAAGCTTTTTAACATCTCTTAAAGGAAAAGAAAAGCCTTGCTCTAGCTGCTCTCAGAACTGGGGAAAGCTGCCTGTTTAGCTAGAGAAACACCTGCCTTGAGAAATTGGTTAAGACCTGCTTAGAAGTCTCCAGGCAATTTGGCTAGTGAGAAAGAGGGGTGCTGGAGATGCTTACTGGGTAAGTCTCAGCTGTTGTTCAATACCTAGAGGTCCACCTGACCAACATCTGCATCTGAGCTGGCTGCTGTCCCATCCCCATGGCAGATGTCTCAAATGAATCATTCCCAAAAGGTTTATATATTTCTCCATTAGTTGACCAGTTGAGATGAAGACACAAAGAAATACAACCCTAATCATTAAGGAACAGAAATTATGAAGTTCTTTTTAGTGATCAGACTTGAATATCGAAATCCTTTTTCTTGATTTAGTCAGACTTGGTCTGATTTGATCAAGAGAATACAATAAATCATTTAGCAGTAAAGAATAAATTTCCTCTCTCCTGACTCTGAGTCTCACTTTAACTAATAGGCTACTGCTTCCCACGGTCTCCACAAGCGTGAAGTTTTACCACTATGACTTTCCATAATCATTAGATGATACTCAAATTTCAGAGGAATTGCAGGATATTCTGTTTCTGAAACACAGTGGGCCAGATTCTGCCCTTGTCTGTCGAGGTGACAATTCTGGACACCCTGCTGTACCTAAGCACAGAACCAAGTAAGATTTTTGCCATGGTAGAATGGCTACCAAATTTAGAACTCTTGTCTACCCATAGCTGAGAATCTTGCTATTTAACATTTATATATGGCTGTGGTTGAAGGCATTTCCACACAGAACACATCAAAGATTCTTGACTGAGCTCCTACTGGATCCACTACAGAGCCACAAAAAATTCTGGCTTAAACCTCCAAAACAATTTTCTAAATATCAGGAAAAGTCCTAAACTGATACTGCCTCTGTTTTGTAGGCTGTTCACTGATAGCAGTGCAGAAATAGTGCTCCTCTGCATGGAATAGGCATTGTCACACTGGTCAGGTTTCCACCCAACAAGGCAGTAGGAAATGGTAATGGACCCACTGGCTGCTCCCTGGCAGCTGCTGCATGAACAGCAGCTCTTGCTAATACAGGAGAGGGGGGTGAGTGTGTGGGAATCAGGGTGACAAAAATGATGGGAAATAAGCAGTTTCTTGTCCATTAGAAGCTAATCTGACACTTCTCTATGCAACCTTTTAATGAGGTTAATGAAGACATTACAGAAGAAACAAGGCTTCCAGAGAACTGTAGCCCCTTCTAGAAATCTTTCAGGTATCCTAAACTCAGGATAGATAGTGCTTATCATATAAATTCCCCAATAAGTGACACAAGGAGAGAAAAGAAAATGTTTGAATTTGGTTTTTTTAACTCTAGGGCTTTTAATCACGACATTTCAGTATTAAAGGCATTGTGTTCTAGTCAGTACATTACCTTTTCAAAGTGCATGGTTGCTCACCAACAAAAATCCTCATGGATTTCCCACTGTCTAGGTATTTTCCAGCTACAGTCAGCAATGTTCCTCCAGATTTGGGGCCATAGGTGGGAGATATACTTGTTATTACAGGATTCTGAGTGGAGGTAAAAATAAAACCAGTGGATTATAAAACTATTTTCAAAATGTAAAGAGGAGGACTTAAAACATTAACATTTACATGAAGAAACAATAAACCAACATGAATACAGATTTTACCATGCTGGATTGGACTCATGAGGAGTCCCTATCAGTTAATATTGAAGCTAATTTTGACTGTAAAGATTTAATCATGGTGCTTACCACGTATGAAAATGTATTGAACAGTGTTTTGCCATGTCCAACAGAAACACTACTGGATATATTAAAACCTGGACTTTTTGCAGCAGGAACTGTGCATTCCAGCCTTCAGAAAACAAGGAAAAAAATGGGATTACTTTTTTTTTCTGATTGATTTCTTTTTGTATTAGAATAGAACCACTTCAAACTCATAATAATGGGGAATCCATACTAAACAGATCATCAATCTATGCACATCATGGACATTTCAGAAATAACAGCTAAGAGAACTGTGGCCCTCTTCCATTATAATAAATAAAAATGTTGTGGTCTTTATAATACTTGGCCACAGAAAATAATTTTAGTCTATCATATACATTTCATAAAAAAGAAGCATGATAGAAAAAACAAATACCTCCACTCAATGGCTCATGTATTTTTTTGAATTTTCCTTTAGTATTGAATTTTGGCAGGCAATACCATTAGAAAAAATTAATCATATATACAAGTTTGTTGTAAAAAATTAAAAATTACCAAAAATTAAACTTGAACTGCTGCAGCAGCATGTGTCAATGTGTTCTGTTACATTCACATAGCCTCATATATAATCTAGTCTCCCTAAATCATCTTTTTTCCATTAAGACTGTTCAGAACAGCAGTTAGAAGAGTGCTCAACACTTCTGGAGCAGTTGCTGGAGGATCCTCACTGCTATGCATGTGAATAGGAAAGCTGTGCCACAACTTGCACATTGCTTTGGTGCTAGAGAGAGGATATTCACTGAACTTGCATTTCTGCAAAGTAACAACCACAGTAACCTTTGTCATAAACTTAAGTCATTATCCCAGTGTCTCAAATACTTATTTCTGAGGAGGAGAGGTGCAGTTGAGGGTCATAAACTTCTGGATGATGAAATACCTGCATCTTCTCACACTTCTCTCCAGCAGCTTTACAGATCAGGAAGAGGTGACATAACTTAGCCCAGCAGGATCCTGGCTAAAGGAACCTGCCCCCTTTTCAAACCTTTGAATAGATTCATTCTTGCCAGCTTCCACAGATGTTGAACAGCATTTCACAGACAAATCAGAAAAACTGCTGCAGGACCTATTGCCATAAACTAGATTTATTTAATCTCCATTTTGAGCATTGTTTTCCTTGGGGAGTTTATTAAACTATGGGATTTTTTCAAATTAGAAATTTCAGAAACAGAGATGATTCTTATAGGCTGAATGTAAAAAAAAAAAAAAAAAAAAAAAAAAAAAAAAAAAAAAAAAAAAATCCGTACCACATAAATTACATCTGTAAAAATGGAAATTAATATTTTAGGTTTCTTACCTATTTTTGTTGCTAGATTTTGCTTCCAGAGGACAAATTTGTCCTCCAATATGGACTACTGTATTTTTTAATTCAAATCTATTATTTTTGCTGAATCCAAAGTCCCATCCACACAGTGTTAATTTTGTCCCGCCTTCTATGGGAGCACTGCTCGGGAGAATCTGTTAAAAAATACTGTGTTAGTTGAATCAGGTTTTCTTAAACTTCAGTTGGAGCTAAAGAATGGGCAAAGGAATAATTTTAGAAAAGCATTTCTTTAAGTAGACTATGTACTAGCATTCATCTTAATTGTTCTTCACCTTTCATTTGTCACATTATGAGCTTTCTATGACAGTAGCAATAAATAACAAAACCTATACTAGAAAGCTTTGAAAGATAGTGTTTAGGGGCACTGAACAAGCTGTGCATTGTAATAGTCTTTTAAATCCTGCCGTTCTTGTCTTTCACATCTTATTTCTGGCGTGTTAAACATACAATATACTTATTTTGTTAGAAGCTGAATGCTGAACACAAAAGAGCCCCCAAATGACCGTTTTTTGTCAGTTTGATGAAAGTTGGGTTCAGAGTGAAGTAGCTTCAAAGACACCATAATCCAATATCGCGTTGACTGTGATAAAGTTAACACGACTTCTGCTATTCTTTCCTTAAACGTTTTACATTTGGTCACCTCTAATTCCAAGTTAAAAATAAACTGCCCCTCAGAAACACAGAGACAATCTACAGAGGAAATACTTTTTTTTTGTGTGTGTGTGTGTGTATTGTAAATTGTCCTGTAAAATATAACAATGGTGGGAAAAACGTAGGAACACTATAGAAGCCTTACAAAGCTCAGTAAAAGTATTGGTTAGTACTGTCAGTACAAAAACCCCAAAGCCCACCAAAAAACCAACCAAAAAGAAAAGACATTAGTTCAGGAATTATGAGGACTTTCAAAAATACTGCACAATTTTTCAAACATACCAGTACCGCTAGACAAACAAAAAAGAATGAAAGGAATGGGAGACTGAATTTATACTTGTGATTATAATGCCTAAGTATCTCAAACTTCTTTAGTGATAATAATTTTGCCCCTAAAATGCAATACAGCTGTGTCCTTCAAAGGGCTCGGCTTAATTTTCAAGCTGAAAGGAAAGTGTTTGAGTGATACTTGGCTATTATTTCATCTGGAAATCCAGTAAGACAGCTCATTTCTTTTCAACTCTCTTGTAGCTATACTTCAAGACTCTCACAAATGAACTATTGTAGATAGAAAGGCAGCTGAAGAATACTTCAAAAGAATTATATCATATATTATATATGGGGAAATTTACTGCCCTCATTAGAAACCAGACAAAGAGTCTGACTTAAAATGCACCGAAGACAGGAGGAACCTTTCCTGTTTTAAAGAGCTTTGAAACAGCTCTCAATGAGCAAAGAGGGAACCTGTGCAGGAACAGCACTTTTGTACAAATCCATAAAAAAGGAGCGATACTCACACAGCCCCCTGACACACAACTGCAGCTATGAGCTCGGAGCCAGACGTTTAACTTTTCCTTATTTCTTTGGAGTTTTCTTCTTCAAAATCTGTATTTGACTTCAGATTCTAGTTTTCCACTCTGCTCAATATCTCAGCACATCATCTATTTTTGAAATAACAAGACCCTAGCAAAAACTGAAATTGCTCTGTGGGGGTACAGGATGTCCTGATGTTCTGTACAATACATTGACATGTGGCATTTGAAGAGTTTGAAATGTAATCCACAAGTTATCAAAATAAGGGCTTCACAAAGCCATACAGAACAAAAACTGAAGGTACGGAACATGTTTTTAGTGATCTTACATGGCAAAAGAGACTTGTGATAGCAACTTCTGTGCCTTAATTGAGGTATAGGAAGTGTTCTGTCATCAAATTTAGGAACAGTTTATTTATTTTTTGCTATCTAAGTAGATAGCAAAAAATAAATAAACAAAATCTTAAAGTTTTGTTTTTAAGTTCTGCAGAACTCTCCTGTTTTTATTCAAGATTTATTTTTGTTCCATTTGTTCTGAATGATGAAATGTCTGAAAAACAAATGTGGTTTGATTTTTGGTTGGAATTTTTCCTGGGAGAGTTGACAAAAATGGAGAGTGAACCTCTTGACCTTTGAACTGAGGTATATATAGGCATCTTCTGTGTACTTATATTGCACAGGTAGCAACAGAAAACAATCAAAATGCAAACCAGTTATTAATGCTATGAAATGCAGGATTCAAAAAAAAAAATACTCTGTTATCTCCACTGATAACATGGAGCAAGTCCATTGCAAGGCCTGTATTTCTGCAGCTCTCTGAACTTTTGTTTAAGGGAGAAAGTCTACTTTTTGTTTTTGGAAAAATTCAAAGCCTTGTGTTTTCCTTTTTTTTATGTTGACAGCCAATATCTACTTATATACTTAATACATTTTTGGAAGAAAATACCTATTTATTAAAGTTTCATTAGCCCATTCATTTTAATTCAAATACAAGAACATGTACAACCACATGTGAAATTTCCAGCAAAGCCTCCAACCTAAACAAGCAACAGAAGGCCTGATGCTCTTGAAACATCTGATACAAGCCAGTTAAAATGACTCACTTTAAAAACAACAACAAACCATGTCAGATTTTCAACCACAACAAAGAATCAGAAGGGAGACCAGTTTATTTCTTTTTTGACACCCTTCACCTTTTAGCGTGACCTGAACGCCACGCGCAAATGCCTGCAATTTGTTCCAGCACCAAGTGATCTCTAAGGAGACTCCCTCCCTGGCTTCCCTCTAGAACTGCTCGTCCAGGCTGATGAAACCCCTCATTGTTGGCAGAGGCAGTGGCTGGGAGCAGACTGGGAGCTGGGCTGTGGAGGGGATGTGTCTGCCCTACTATTCTAAGTTTCGGCAGACCTGACAGCTCCACGCCAACCCACAGATCCTAGGGAAAGTGCATAAAGCAGGGAGAAGAGACAAAGGATCTACAGGACTTCAGAGGAAAACACTGGGCAAGTTCTTCTCTGCCATTCCTCCTGAGAGGAAAAAATAAATTATTTTCCCCCATTGTACACCACTCTGTGTAATAACTTGGGAAAAAGTCATTGAAGACTCAGTCAGCTAACATCCACAGGACCAGACCCGCACAGAGCAATCTGTTCCCTCAGGTTAAAGCGATCATATGACACATCTCAAGCAATCTGCCCTCTGAAAGCTGCAAAATATTAGGGAGAGGTTCGGACTGAATTTCAGATACTATGCAAAGCAGGTCATCCTCTGTTTGTTAGGAACAAAACTAGCTTGTTTCTTACATTTTATGCTTGTGAGCTTAAAGACAGACCAGAGGATGATGAATAATCAGTTTTATATTTTTTTCAGTAATCATGTTAAATGTCATGGTCCAGTTGAGCATGAAATTTGTCTTAACAGCTAGCAATTCACTGGATTTAAGTACTCAGCTGCATTTTTTTCCTTACAAACCTTCTGGAAGCAACTTCTACCAACATTGGCATGCAGTAATTCGAGATTCACTTTACGATCCATCAGTGTCACAGATCCATATTCATTACAGGGGTAGACTGGGCTTGTTTTGAGCAGGCTGGGCTGAGCCACATGGGGAAGGGGAGCACCTAGCCAGCCTTGTACCTGTTCCCACTGCCCCACATCCAAGGTGTGCTCCCCTCCCAGCAACTTCACAGGGACTGTAGAGTTGGCTGTGGGGGAGACACCTCCTGGTCTAAGTGCCTGTGCATGGGCTCCAGACTCTTGGTTCTTAAAACTGCTGAATGAACATATTCAAAATTGAGATTAAAGAGGGCTACATGAGTTCTGCCCCTCTGAAAATCAGAAACTAAGCAGTTCAGAACCTAAAAAAAATTTTTTGTGTTATGGAGATATACAACCACTGCTGGAAAGTCTGCGAATTTAAAAAAAAAAAAAAAAAAAGGTGCTTGAGCTCTAGAAAAGATGAAACAAAACGTGCAGGATAGGTGTGTACCTTGGGAGTGCAGAGGTACAGAAAAATGTGAAAGAGCTAATTCTCACTTTATACCTTTGAATTGGTGATTCAGTTTCATACAGACTAAGGCTAGAAAGGATTATTTCATTATCTAATATAACCCTTTTGAAATAAATGTATTTTCTGTATAAAGGAAAAGTGAACTATTCACATTCTGCATTAGCAATTTTTGTGCACCTCCTTTGCCCTGAGTAAATGGCCGTAGAATGCAAGGCAAACCACCCCTCCCCCTTTCTTTTCCATACACTTTGGATTTGATTCCTTTAAGTCTTCATTGTTTTTTGCCTGAATTTTGCCTGTGCTAATCCTAAATTTTGTGTCTGAAAGGTGAACATGGAAGAAACCAACCCCGTGTAGAAACGTGTTTCTATACTTCTTTCTAGATTAATAGCCCTTTAACCTAAAATTTTAAAACTTAAAAATATTGTTGTACATGAAATCATATAACTGGATGAAAGAAATGCGTTATTTATTTAAAACCCACTTTTTTCTCCCTTTCTCTCTAAGAGTTTAGCATATCAAACTTTCATCTCTGTTTGTAATTTGTATTCTAATACAGGAAAATGTATTTTTAATTACACAATGTAGTTTAAATGCACAACAGAAGTGAATGGGTATAAATGCTACCAGAAAGTTTTACCCTTGTCCTTCCCTTAGATTTCCAGTCCATCAACTGCCTACAAACCTCTGCCTCCACAGTTATGTCACACTTGACACAGGAAGATTTGGTCCCACGTACAGTACAAATCCAGCATTAACCACAGCTAAGTTGAAACTGGACCAGTGCAGCTCTCTGCTCCTCTGTGCCTTTTTGTTCTCACACGCCCTTGATGAGCTTTTGGCCGGCTGACAGCAGCCCCTGGCTGTCCCTGCCCCGGGGGTGCAGCTCCAGGCTTGTTCCTCATTGGTGCCAAGTACACCCACGGGAACAAGGAGCCAGGGAGGGACATTATGGAAAAACAACTTGCCCAGGAGCTTAGGTAGGGGAAAGAGGGGCTTTTTCTCACAAAGAAACACCAGGCTTTCCTCCAACACTGGAGCCAGCACAGGGATGGATAAAGAGTGGGAGCCAGAGATCTCCTGTGCTGGGTCAGGCTGTGGTGGCCCTGGGCAGGAAGTGCTTTCCTACACTTTTGTCTCTGGGAGAGGTCTAAGAGGAGGGTGCTCCTTTCTGTGACTGGCTTTCTTATCAGACCTCTGCCAGGCTAGCTCAGACCCATCTTGTTCCCCATCAGAAGTGCTTTGTAGGGCCAGGGATCTCCCAAGGCTGGTAAGGATGATCAGACAAGCCTCTCCATCCATGAGCATCTCAGCCCACAGTACTCAGGGAGACCATGTGCATCCATCCAGAGGATTTATGGACATCAAGGCTGAGGGGAAGTTGAGGAAAGCTGACAATTTATCATAATTACATGATAGAAAATGTCTACAGAGTGCAGACTGTTCTTCCCTCAAGAGATAAATGTGAGAAACCCATCACTTTACCTCATAAACCCTAGGCAGGCAGGTGTCCTGAGTCCAGGTGTTGCTGGGGCATTCAAAGGACCTGAGGCACTGCTGGCTGCACCAGCCACACTGCATGAAGGCTGGTGCCAGCAGGCACTGGCTGCAGGACCTGAAATGATGGCAGCCTGGCCCCTTCAGTGGGATCTTTGTTATCTGTCAGTGGAGAGACATGATGCACACATCCTTTTAATACATGCACTAAGTGGCAAGGAGAATCTCTATTTATGCATAGCATGCTGGTGCTACTCAGATTTCAGATGTGCAAGCCACAGTTCGACTTCTCTTTAGCTCAGTAATTATAGGATCTTATAAGTAATTTAACTGACATGATTTTAAATTCGCTTGGGAGAAACCCTAAAGGCATCTTAATGTTATATACAGTTACTACCAGCATCTGGTGTTTACAGCAAGATAACATTTTTTGCTGATGGAGAAAGAAAACAGCAGTGTGCTCCTCCCAGCTCTGTATCTCAGTATGCCTTAGTTTATGCATTTGTAAAAATAGGCATGGTGGCTATTTCAACTTTGGTGAGGCTGTATTAATATCTGTGGCACACTTAAGGCATGTGACTGCCCATGTTCTTGTTTTTTAACACCTATCATCAAAAAACCTACACTTTACCTAAAATACAGGTTAAAATTTATATTAGGTAAAATGTCAGGATAGTAATGAAATAGTCACTCTAAACATGTAGAATTATTTTTGGTCAAAATATTAAAATCAATGTATAATTACATTACTACATAAGTGCTTCATATTTCTTTTTACTTCAGGACCTTCCTTAAATTTATTTTGTACATTTTCAGAAGATCACTCTTATAAATATCTCATACATTTCTAGTAAATGATTAATAACTATCTTTATGGCTGATGTATTTCTGTAAGTCCTTATAGAACTCAAGGGGTCAAGTTATTGCTTACGATTATGGTTTAGGATTATCTGTAATATTATCTGCTGATGTTTCAAACCTATTATTCAATGCATATCTACTTATGACAATAGCATATTTATGATAGCTCTTCATCTTTTATTAACTCTTTGTAGACTACATGCTAAAGTAATTTTCAAGCCTTATTGACTTACAGTTTTAAAGATACCCATGAAACTCTTGCACACACAACCGTTCTTAAAAAGTTACAATGCTATGACACAAACCAAGAAAAGCCAGGAAACTGAGCACCATTCTTTTCTTAAGCCATTGTGTGTTTTGTCTTTGCAAGCACTTGAATTAGGGACAGGGTTTCAGCTTTAAAATTTGCATTTCCTGGCTTTTGTTGGTTTATATCACCAGCTCTTACATTATTTAAACGTTCCTCAATATTAGGCTGCCAGTTTGCTTAGTAGGGGAAAAAATTTAACTTGGAGGAAAGTTCCACCCTCCAGTGTTGTGAGGGAATGGCAGGGCTATGAGGATGCAGTGCATAAAGCAGCAGTGTGAACAGCTGTTCTTACTGATAGCTGCTGCTCCGAAGGCAAGTTTACACAGTGCACAGGAGGATTAGACTATGAACCACTCACCTTTTTCCCAGTCACTACCAGGGTGTAGCCATCATCTGCTAATGAATTCTTGACAACAACCTGGGGAGAGATGGGGTGGGAGTCTAGCTGAAAGCTGACATGTGGAGCTGTGGGCTCTGAACGGGAAACCACTATCTAAGAAAGAAAGAAATTTTGAAAATCAGCAGGCAGTATGTAACACAAATGCATGCTGCTCAGCTGTCTCATGTTCTCTGCTTGCATTAATTACTTTGCATTACATTGCATAATATTTTGCATAATGTTCCATCATAATCTGATTAAAGTGCTATAAAATCTACTTTATTTAATACAGCAAAATCATGGCTGTTGGAGGATCCTCAAAATACACCATATTTATTAAAGCATGCAGGAGTCACTGCATGTTTACTAGTCCTTCAATTTCTGCATGTTTACTGCACCTTCAATTATGGTGTTTATAAATCACCATAAAAAATGAAGATAGGTCGTTTAGTCAGTCCATTTAAGAATGAAGAATTTTATCTACAATGTCTATTTAAAAGAATCTTAAAACTCCATGTCTTCAGAAGTCAAAAACATTTCCTTTTATTTTCACTTTGGTCCTTCAGTTTGAAAAGCAAATTTCATCCTGTGTCAACAGTCTCTAGTCTTGCTGCACGTGAGGCAATTAGATTGCAAAGCTATGTCAGGCACTGCAGGTGACCACTGCTGGCACCCCTCAGAGCCACAGGTACACAGAGCTCAACACTCAGAGCTGCTGAGATGGCCATTGCAAGATTTGGCTGGGCACCCTGAGCTCTGGCTCCTGCTGATTTCTGTGTGAGCTGGGTGTCCAGGACTAAGCATTCAAAGCACTTCTTAAATTACAGGGAATGGTGGAGGCTCCTTTAGGAGATGCTCCAAAACAGGAGCCTAATTTAGTCATCCCGAAGCCCCTTTGCAAAAACCTTCCCTCTCTCCCTCCCTCCCTCTCTCGATTTTAGGAGATCTTAGGGAGATTAGTCACACCAGTATGAAATTCCCCCACTACTCATCTTTCTGTATCTTGAGTTACCTAAATCCTTCTGAGAATCTGGGCCTATTCCTGCAAACACACGCCTAACTTTACTACTGTAACTTTGTTGACTTTAACGGGATGAGTCATGGCTGTTAAGCAGAGGCATAAAGCATCTGCAGATCGGGGTGGATATTTGATAGCAAGATTTTATAGGCTCGGGCCTCCAATCCAGAAGGATGTGTGCCCAAATGTGATAGCATCAGGCAACAAAGGCAGAGGATTGTTTACATGAGGGAAGATCATGTTCATGTTTCAAAAGCTGTATCACGTGTAGTTTACTTAAGGAATTTAGATAATCAACATTTGCTGAGAAGTTGGGATTCAATGGGGTTCATTATTTAAAAAGATTGAAGCCATTCTGGAAATAACTTGTATGTCAAACATTTCATTTTTTACTATAATGAAGCTTTTCTTCTGACTCCGAAGGCAGAATCAGAACAGCCAGGACATTGACTTACACGATTTCACTGGCTTTTCCCACTGCCAAAGTCTTTCAACAAGATGGCTGACTCCAAAACTAGACTTAGAGATGCTGTAATTATAGCTGATGTTTTGATGTAATTCAAGACTTAAATAAAATATATGAGCAGTTAATTCATGCCGATAACTGCTTCACATCTCAGAGGAATTTCTAGTTTGGGATTGCAAAAGGCTTTTTTTTTAAAAAAAAAAAAATAAACTGGCTTTGTTACAGACTTTGCTATGGATTTATTTCACAGCACAGAAAGTACAGATTTTAGAAATCAATAAGGTATGATCGTTTTTGGTGACACAGAAGTATGGTCTCTGACTCAGTGTAATAGGGCATGAGCTCTGTTTTTCTATTCAGGACAATGAAAAATAGAATGGACTGGAAAGCTGCATGAAAAAGCTTGATTAATGTTGGCATTATGGGAAGAGGTAGCACCACAGCTGCAAATACCTTTTTAGTTGATCATTAGCCATGTCTCATCTCGAATACCCACTGCTATAAAATGCTAAGAATTCTTTTCCATCATTAATCCAGGCTTCCTCTTATTGCCAAGCATTCTTTCTGATTGAGCCACAGTGTTAACTCTTTAAACACATCTGCATTCCAACCTCAGAGCAATACGTGAAAATTTGGATTCCATCTCTACAATCTTGGAAAAATTACTCGGTACTTTAAACACTGACTGACCTTAATTTTTCTGCGGTTGATAGTCAAATCACCTGCTCAAAGCCCAAGTGACTAGACTTTGACCTCATGACATACAGGGAGCTCAGATTACACTTCCTAGCTCATGGAATAAAAGTTTAGATTTTGCTTAGAACTAATCTACCAGCCTACAGTGCTGCTATAACAGATACTAGATGCAAAAGTGTTCTTTTTGGTCTATACAACCGTGTGATTTTTGCACACATCAGCCCAATCCTTGAAATTCTATCTTACCCTTATCCACCATAATCCTGTAAAAAAAAGCAATTTGAAGACAGCTTCTACAGCAGGAGGAAGAGGCTACTTAGGACTCCAGTGTCGTTCTCATAAAGCTCTGATTTTTATGGTTTGGGACTGAGCTGGTATGTGTGCAGCATAAATTTCATCTGCCATGCACACACCAACATACAGGGACCATTACCATGAAAATGGTTCAGTACTAAAGGAGGATTTCCCTCTGCAAAGACTATAAAATCCTGAGGGTTTTGGGGGTGTCGTTTTTGGCGGGGGGAGAGTGAGTGTTGGATTTTTTGTTGTTTTATTTACATTTTAGTAAATACTTTATTAACCAAACATTTCTCTGGAGCACAAGAGAAATGAAAGCTTATTTCCATGCCGGCACTCGAGCCTCCCTCGAGTGAGGGAAGGTCTAGCACACATAATTAACCAAAGGAGAACAAACAGACATTAGTAGTGTATGGTCAGTGGCTGCAAGAGTAAGAGGTCACCAGAAGTGTTCAACAAGCTATGTGTATGGGTCCATTCTGTTCAATACACCTGTAAATTAGAAAAGTGGTTGAGCAGTCCAGGGATAAAGTTTTGTGATGATCTGAAGGTATTAGGATGAGGACAGACTATGAAGGATGGCAGAAGGCCTTTACATGACAGCCTATCAAGGCAATAAAATGGCAGGTGAAATACAACAAAGAAAATTAATTTAAAGTAGTATATGATAGATGGTTATCTAACTGCTTAGCAGCAGCCAAAACCAACCTAATAAAAACTTAAAAATTATTAGAAAAGGATTAGAGAACAAACCAAAAAACACCATGATATCAAATAAATTCTTGGCTTGCCTGAAACTTAAGATCTCAGTGTAGTTCTACTTGCCTCCTGGCAGAAAAAGCATGTTGAAAAGGGGAAAAGCTCAGAGAAGGGTAACAAAGAAGATCAAAAGGCTGTAATGAACAATGATTGAGTATGGTACATGTGGAATCTCTATGAAAAAGGAATAGAGAACCATGAGTGGGTAGAGACCAACCACATACTCTCTTCTACAACTACCCAAAAGGGGGTTGTAGCCAGCTTGGGGCTGGTCTCTTCTTCCGAGTAACAAGTGATAGGAAAAGAAATGGCCTCTAGCTGCACCAGGGGAGGTTTAGATTATATTTTAGGGAACATTTCTTCAACAAACGGGCTGACAAGCAATGGAACAGGCTGCCCAGGGAAGTGGTTGAGTCACCATCCCGGGAGGTACCTAAAAGACATGTAGAAATGGCACTTAAGGGTATTGTTTAGTCCTGGACCTGGCTGTATTAGGTTAATGGTTGGACACAGTGATAGGACTGGTGCTTGATTCTAAATGATTCTATTACTCTTGATTCTAATGATTCCATTATTCCATTATTTAATGATTTCATTCTAATAAAAATTCTAAACACCATCAAAAGACAAAAACAAGGCTTGGGTTCAAGGCAAACAAAAGAATATGACATCCTAGCAATATGAGATGACTTATGGTAGCCCCTGCCAAAGGATGTGAATGCAAGAGAAATGCACACTCAAAGGGAAACTCCACCGGTACATGGAAAGAGCTAAACAGGCAAAAATCAATAGCTCAGGAAATCCCCAGAAAGGAAAATAGTTGGAGACTTGAAGGAGAAGGTAGTAGCTATGTGTGTCTGGGTCAGTAGGCATCTACTTGTCAATACCACTGGAGACAGAGCACTGAACTAGATGGGCACTTCATTTAAACCTGTGTGGCTCTTCTGATGTCTTTTGAGAATCATATTCAGTATCAGTAATTATGACAAAGACAATATTTATGTCTCTCTATTTAGAGAAAAACAAACAATTTTCTTCCAGCATAGCTCAGACTACTTCCATGAAGTATTTCCATGGAAATAATAGTCAACAGTTAATTAATGAATTAATGTATTAATGTACTCTTTGTACTGGAAGTCAGCGATCACTTAGGTCCATGAACACTAAAATTATTAATTGAAATATTATTGATTAATATTAGTATTAATATATTAATGTTAATATTAATACTACCCATCAGCTAGTATTAATGTTAAATATGGAGACTTGAGTCTAGGTTTGTCTTTGCATAATATGGCAAATTAAGACTGTAATAACTTGAGTTGGAAACCGGCATGCAACAGCTTATTTTAAAAACTATTCTGATGTTCAGTTCTGCTAGTCAGCAGGATTGAATTACAAATGTTACTGTCTACATGTTGAAATATCTTCTGCAAAAATGAGAGGCCTTCTTAAAGGAATCCAATCTAAGTATCATATTGTTATTTTTTTCCCTAGGTGTCAGGCAGGTGTGTGCCATTATCCAGCAGAGATAAGCTGAGGGTTAACTTTATTGTGCAATGCCTCAAATGCCCTGGGATATGCAGCATAGCCTTGTAAAGGGCACATATGTAGCTCTCTAAAAGCTGTATATCATTCTAATCCATGAAGAATATAATGGATCTCTTCTGAAGAGTGTAAACTTTTCTACTCAAACTGAATATTAAAACATATGTGCTCTCAAACCAGTTATTCAGCACCAGGTGTTAATTTTAATTTGGCTATATTTTGCATTATTCAGTGTTTGATACCTTTTTTTTTTCCCTGAGAGAATCAAGATACATTCTTTACCACAGAAAGAACTGCAATCATAAATGTCAAAAGTTGAGCTACCAATATGAGAATGCTACTTATCAAGAGTTTGCCATAGTTTTCTGTTGGCTTAAAATTAAAGATGGAAGGATTGCAGCTATTCACATTCCTACAAATGCTTGTGTGCACAGTTTGCACTTAGCCTTAAATAGGTCAGACTGCCAGTATTGTAAAGCCAGATGAATTGCTGGGCCACTGAGACAGGACAGTAGTGGGCACTGAGGACAACCTTTGCAATGACTCCATGGGCATCCCATCACTCTTTCCTTCTCCATGCTCATATATTTCTTGACCCTCTTGCACTTGCCTCAGATATGGCTTGCCACTTGCATGGGTGGGTTTTATCACAATTACATTTGTCTAGAGGGACAGGAACTGGATCAAGAGAAGTTTGATAAATTCAAAGGTGCATCTGGCTTCTAGTACACTACGGTATAAACTGGATTTGACTGAGCACAGTGAAAGATGCAAAGCTCTGTATTTCTTTGCTCTGTGTCAACTCATTTTGCTGACAGGCACCATGGCTCTGGGTCTTGATTCCTGGGGTGGTGAGGTCTTGCTGCTTTGCTGTTTGCAAGAGAAGAGCAATGTTGAAGACTTGGCTCTCTTGCTGAATTCTCAGACAAATTTTCCCAATCCTTGAATGCAGTTACAAATAAAAAGCAGATGTGATTTTTTTTTTCACTGATTTCTGTAGCATGCATTATGTTCCCTGGCATGTAGTCTATGAAAGCAGCTACAACACATGCTAAGTTCTGTCTTTTTGGGGAAATGAGATGTGTGTTAAAGTTTGGTTGTGGTGTTTGTTTCCAATCATAAGTATTCCTGGGAAATGAGTGTGATTATCAAGTATTCTGACTACTTGGATGTGAAAGACAACAGATTTGTGCTCAGTGTGTGAGAATTTCCCAAACCATTGGTTTGTGAGTGCCCCATTCCTATTCCTGATCAGACAGAATAGCAACAAAAGAAATGATAAGACAGCAGGTTAAGGAAACCCCAAAAAGTTCCTTATCATTCAAAGCAGAATGAAATTATGACAGTTGTTGTCACAGCACAGAGGAGAAAACAAAAATAAAATTAAAAAACAGTAAGAAAAACTGAGGAGAAAGGAGTCCGTAAATGACTATTAAGTGCCAAATATGGGTGCAATTTACAGCTCAGAGTGCTCAGAGTGTCCCTGGGTCACCAAGTGCCAGAAGCTGAAGGATACTGAGACAGGTATGACTGTGTGCTTTTACTTGCCTCATACATCTCCCTTATCCATCTTAACCCTTGCCAGAACTCTGCTCCTTGAACCTTTATTATAAACCCATATAACCTTTCTTAGCAAAAAGTCTGGCTAAAAATACTGGAATATAATGGTTCTCTACAATAAGGCTTACATTAATCTGTACTGCTGCATGCCTACCAAGAGCAGAGAGCCCCCTGGGAGGATGGGTGGCCTGTTGCCTGATGTGCAGTACTCCTGCAAAGCCTATCTGTACCATCACACCTTGGTTTTTGTGCCCAAAGCCAATCTCTGTCCAGAATCTGTTCAGACATGACAGTGCATTACCATGTTTTGCTAATGCTTGGCTTTTCAGCTACAGCTGGCTCATGTTCAGCCAAATGGGACAGGCCTGCAGCCAGCATGTGGCTGATGGTACCTCAGAGTTTACGTATACCCATGGGAAGTCCCTTTCCTCACCCCCAGAAGCAGCAGGATGGATGTCCCACTGAACCATGAGGATGAGAAGGCTCATGGTGGGGTTCCTCATTGTGCACTACTGCTGCCCCGCTGTGCACTGAGTTTCACTGGCATAGTCAGAAGGATGACGTGGCCCTGCTGCCAAAATTGCATCTATAGAGAGTGGTTGCCCATTGTAGCTGCAAAACATACAGTAAAAACTTCTCTAGTCCCTCTTTCTCAAGGTCACCATAAAGTAGTTGTGGTGCATTTGCTGGGGTGCTAAGTCACTAAGGCCAGCTTCAAGTGTAGGGGGCACGTGCACTATTCTGCTTCCAAACATAATCTTAAGCTGAAATCCAGCCTCTGCTACATCAAGGGCATTGATCTCTTGTTCATTGTTATGGCCAGACCAAATGTAAGCTTTTAAGAATAAATCTTGTTAGACGTTCCCATATCCCACACTTCGCAGAGCTACCACAAAGATTTTCCCTTCCTGAAAAACTCATTTCATCATCACTCTAAAAACACTCTCTGAAATAATGCCAACTTCAGACAGAAAAATCCCAAAACAACTTGACACAAAGAAAAAAAAAAAAAAGATATTTTATCTCATATCATGGAGTGGGGTTTTTCTGATAAACTGTAATTTCTCAAAATACTGGCTGGTAATATAAGTGTCTTTTCTAGTTGTGAGTTGTAGTCTTAGCATAGCTTGGTTTGAGCAGAATAAGGCTGTTTTACACCAGCTGAAAATCTGATTCTGCAGCAATAGCAATGTGACTGGGTGCTGTTTTCTAATCAAATAACCACTGTGAAATACCTGATTCACTTTGCACCCAACAGCTGTAGTTACAGTCTCTGTTCCCACTCACAGTCTGAAAACAAGCACAATAAGAAAGGCTGAAACAGCTGCAACTTCTCAGCAGAAAAAAAAAAGAGAAGGGGAAAAAAAAAGTTTGTTGTCAGGCTCTAGCTTAGGAAGGAAGTAAAACCATTTTTCTTTTCTGTCTCATGCATGTCAGCTGTCTTAGAAAAATTATTACTGGTCTGTTTTGTAACAGAAACTCCACAATGTTTAGTAAACTACAAACTCAAATCTATTCATGGCCAAATACAGATTTGACATTTCTGAGGCAGCCAAAACATGCTCAGTATGTGAATGGGCTGCAGCACTTTTCAGGAGAGGTCTGGAATTCACCTCATGGCCCTAATTATCATCCTTAGAAGAACATATGCATCTTCTGTATTTGAACCATCCAGATTGATTTTATTTTAGTTCCAGATTTTGGCTGAAAAAAATTTAAACATTTAGTGAAGTAGGCTATATTTACTTTCCAGTATTAGTGCTTTCCAAAGCTGTTCAAGTGAATAATTCTATTTTATCAAACTAAAAGGAGAAAACAACAGGTAAGTGTTCCTTGGTTGGATAAAACATACCTGCTTCTGCATTCTGATTATTACTGGTTCTTTAGAAAGCTTTTTTAAAATAAGTAAAATATGGGCTATGTTCTAAGTTGGGTCATTAACAATTCTGATGGGTAATGCTATAAGCTTTGGGGGAAATCCTTGCAGAGTTAGTGTATGCAACTTGTAAAGTTAGGATCTCTTCATTGTGATACATCCCTCAATATATCAAAACCACAGAATCTGGTAGCCATCACCCACAGAAGGAAAAACACTCATGTTAAATCTGTTGAATTTTACAGCAGTGCTGCGCTACAGCCATGAGGTAAAGAGAGAAAAATAGAGATAGAAATAGAGTTGGAGACAAGAGGAATGTAGGAAGGCAGAAAGTGATGAGCAGAAGAAAAGCAAAGGGAGATCGAAAGATGACAAGAAAGAGGAAAGAAAAAAAAGAATTAAGTAGTTGGCTGCTGATCAAGTTAAGCAAGTATAATGGGGTATATGAGAAACATTTTCAAACAAATTTCTCTCAGGTTCAATAGCTTGCTGCTGCATCTACTGGCTTCCACAGCACAGGCTTGAAGCTTGAACTCAATTTAGATCACAAGATCACCAAGTTTTAAAGAGATCCTCCCTGCCCCTCCCCCCTTCAAATGTTTCATGACAACTAAAAGAAACCCTAAATTACTACAGCAAAATTGTGATTCAAATGTTCATTGTTTTCACCGAACTGCTGCATATCTGGACACTTCAGGGTGCTGTTGTCAAAGACAGATACTGTACTACTACTTCTTTTAATCTCATGGGTGGCTGCTAGTACTGAAATTTATGTCAGAAACTAAATTGTCTAAATATAGCAAGGTTTGGTATTTCAAAGAAGACATGAGATGAACTGGGTATACTTGAAGGGTTGAGCTGATTTTCTAAATATAGAAAGCTATACATGAATATTTTTTCTTTTGCTTTTAAGTAGTTTGCATGATAATATGTTCTCAAAATACAAACAAAATGCAACCAGTTTTAAAACAGGTTCTCTGATAAGTAGAATTTTGTAACTAATTTTCTCTGAAAGCATGCCTGTGTCTGAAGTCAGCCTTGAATAGCTACAAGTTACAAGAAGATTGCACAGGAAAATTCAATATTTGCTTGTACAAATGCCTAAAAATATCAGTGCAAATGACTGTGCAAAAGTGAGATGTATAATAAGTGAAGAGCTGAGGATTCTTTGTGGTATGTTCCAACAGATTTGTGAATGAAACAAAAAAACCCATTACACTTTTTTGCTAAAATTGTGTGGAAGTCTTTGGGGATATCTTTTTGATTAATTAAGCCATTGTTAGATTATCCTGATTTTTTTACCCATTTTACTTCAGTAATGGTCATATAATAGCTTAATTTTAATGATCTAAATTTCATTGCAGTTAATAGCTGTATTTCCATAGAAACGCTACAAATCTGCTTTAGTTGGGCATTTCCTAATGAACATGTTTGAAAGCACTTCCTAGATTACTATTAGGGGAAGAAAAAAAAAAGTAAGAGAACATTAAATTCTGAAAAAAATCTGTCTGCTGTATCCTACAGATCTGGTATCCCTTCCAAAATCATTTAAAGAAAAACAAATACTAACCTTTTATTTGGAGGTATTATCATTAAAGGTAGTCAGTATGCTTATTTTTATTCTCCTGCTAGTTGCACCCAACCCTCAAAGAAAGAGCTCCTATTTAGTACAATATGAGCCCAATGCTGACTTCCCCCTGTAGCTGAAGCCAGTCTGATTCAATGATGAGAATATTGCTGCTAATGGCCATGTGCAGTTTACACAATAGCCTTTTCTTTTGATCTGTAACTGAACCTGGAATGGGAAATGTATTCTGGAAATATTTAATTGTTCCTTGAGTTGGGCAAACATCTGAATGAAGTGTGTGCTGCAGGATTTGAATGAATAATTTAAAGAACATTATAAATAAAAATAATGCTCCCTTGTGCTTTCTACCAAACCTTCCTAAAAGCTTTGTGACAGCCCAGAAGTAATGCTGGAAGTAAAAGAGTAGTTGTTATTAAATGTATTTTGTAGATAAGGAAATTACTCCAGAAAGGTTAAACAAATTGCTCATTTCGCTGTGTGAATCAGTATTTGCTTTCAAGAACAGAGAGCAGTTTGGGCCCATGCTCAGTGTGTAGCTCTCAGCATTTGCCTTTCCTGCACAGAAGACAAACTGCAGCTTGAATTTACCAAGGTCATCAAGGGAAGTTAAGATAAAGCTGGCAGGGTTGTCATTGAGAGTTCTGTTAAATTTTTTTTGGTGGGGGGGGAGGGAAAGAGAAACATTTTCCCTACTTTTTCATCTGCCCTTTGTGGCAAATCACTTTCAACTCCTTGCCTGCAGAAGCATTACAGAATTTGCATTATGCAGCTGGTTCTGTATCCAGTCTATGCAGAAGATTGGAGGTATAGGATTCCCTTTATCCAGACAGGGTGTATATACTGAGGACAATATATAACCCTATACACTGCATGTGGCAACAAAATGAGGGGAAGGGAGAGAAGAAGCGAAAGGCTTAGTTCCATTAAAGGCTACATGTGCCCAAGTATTTTCTAATGGAAGGTTATGGGAAATGCAAAAACTGGAATGGTACAGCAACTGATGGTCTTCTCATTAACTTTGATGACTCTCTATAGCCTATAGAACAAGAAGGCCAGATGACAGTCAATACTTCAGGAAGTTTTTTAGAAGACAAATAGTATTGGCAAATTGAAATAACACAGGTCCTTGGGTGCAAGAAGGATCCAGGCTGAGATGCACAACCAGGCTGGACTCTGTGGCAGCTGGAGAAGCCAAGTTCTCCAAGGAAGTTGCTACAGGATAATAGTGTTTGAAATACAATGGGTGAACTCAAAGTATTTTGTCTTTGTCTTCTGGTGTTTGATTTTGACTGCCAAGATTTTAAAAGACTGCTGCTTGTATGTGTTATGTTTATTTCATTCGTCACCTACAAAGAAGTCATGTAATATAATCTACCTGTCTAGATTAGTCATGTACTTAGTGGAGGGAGACAGAATACTCAGGAGGGTGATTTATCACTTTTTTGTGAAAAACTTTTTTTAGGACAGGAAGAACTGTAATCCAAAAGAACAGAGATAGGAGTGAGCAAGAGCCTGAAAATCAAACACACGTTTAGAGAAACTTGAAAGTAGGTGGGGAAGAAGCTAATCTCAATTCTACAGCTGTGAGTCATAGGCTATGGGTACACTAGCAAGGAATTTGGTGCCAGAGGAGTGGATCAGTATATAGAAACAACTAATGCTCCTAAGTATATAGAAACAACTAAGGCTCCTGCTTCTACATTATAGACTGTCTTGGCATTTTACATTGAATAGATTTAATCTGATCCTCTGGAGTAAATGACCATACAAAGCATATTTTTGAAGCTGTTTGAATAATCAGTCACTGTTTTAGATCTTTCTGCCCCAGCTGGGGTTGAGGCATATTTGATGTCTAACCAAGACAGTGCTTTCAGTTTAGTCTTCTTTGAAAGAACTCTTGTTTGTATAGACCAAAATTGTTCCGTGAACTAAGACAGCTGGAGATCATGGTGGAATTTGCTCCCCAACCACTGTTCCAAGCCACAGACTCCAGGTAAACACTTAAAATACTTAATGCTCTATTAGACACTTTATTTCTATTCTAGAAATAGAGCTCCTATTTTGTTTGGTAATTTCAATTTTCTAAGGAATGCCCTTTTAAACTGGGGTAATAATGCTCCGCACTTTTCACCATCCTGCTAAACTCTAGTATGTTTTTTTATTGTGAAGTTCTAGGAGTAACATGGTAATATTTACCTGCATGAAGCGGCCCTCTGAAGTTCCCAGATTAGCAATGGTAAGGTTCCCTTTGGTGAAGATGGATATTGAAGTTAACAGGACACTGTTGAACTGGCCCATGAACAAGTCAACCCTCTGCAGAGGAGTCGTAACTTCTAAGCGATATTCATCATCTTGTGCTCTGCAGTACGAAGCATTTCTTGAAAAAGCCTGTTTGAAAATGAAGTACAGATGAGTACTTTCTTTATGAGTAGCACTAGATCTTTGTCAGAATGAAGTCATTTAGCACAAATGCATTCAACCAAAAGTATTTTAAGATGTTTCAAACTTAATTGCTTCATCAGTTATGATGTTCAATGAGGAAGGCAAAAACTTTTTAATGTTATGGTAATGTTTCTATTAGCCTTTAAAATCCTGTTTGCAGGAATAAGACATAGGGTCTTTATTTAACTAGATGATAGGTGTATAAGCACATATGTCAAGGTATCCTTTCCCACAGTACAGTGGGAACAGTACTTCCTTAATGCTGCTTCTCCAAGAGTCTGAGAATTCTTGTACTGCAGAGCCTGCCCAGTGACACACCTACTTTGAAAACAGTTTCCTAGAAAAAGATTCTCTAACAGCAATGTGATTTTTTTTTCATTAAAATAACAATTTCCAATATTCTTCTGCCTCTATTTTTACCACCTTTTTCAAAGGTAAGACACTAAAGTGGAGAAGAAGCCAGAGAAAGAAAACTGAGATAAGTTAGGAAAAACAGGTTTCTGATTGCATGTTTTAATGAAACTATGGGGAAGACAGATTTTTAATTACTCAGATTATTGTATTGATCATCTGTGGTTCATGCACTATTTCATCTGATCTCTATATGTCTTGAATGCACTAAAAATAATAGCAGCACTTGCAGGATTTTCTTTTTCATTTTGGGAATAGAGATTGAATGTTTTTAGTTTGCATTGGAAAAAGTCTTGAACAATACACTTGAAGTTATCTCTGATGAAGAATATAACAACTCAATAGTAATATTAGCTGATAATTTAATTATTATTGATATTATATCATTTGTTTTGGGGAAATTGTATAAAGATAATAACCAGGAATCCCTTAAAGGATCTTTACCCAGTTTAAATTTGGAAGACATGTAGCATGTTCCCACTGTGACATACTTCATGAATAAACATTTAAGAAGAATATAAAGGATCTTTTGGTGGTTCCCTCTATTAAAATCAGGAGTGAGCTTAATTTCTCCTTTTTTTTAATTGATTTGGTTTTTGCCACAAACATGTTTTAAAAAAAATCTTTTAAGAAGCTTGAATTAAACCTTTTCAAGACAGTCAAGAGTCTTTTTACTAAGTCAAATAGATCTGCATCATACCCTTAAAGAGCATGTAGGACTAAGATTTTATTGTCTTTTTTTTCTAGATTCAGATGTCTTTCCTCAAAGTACGAAAAAGAAAGCAATGAATGAAGAATTTCTTGTTGGCCTAACTGGTGAATTCTGGACTAAACCCCAAGGCGCTGGCAATACTATAAACAAAATGTTCAACCTAGTAGCTCAGCCCTTTGCTGTAGAATTGTGATGTTTCTGAGCTGAGCCCAGCAATAGCACCGGCAGATGAGGTTTTCTGTGGTCCCTTGGAGTTGCAGTCAGCACTAGTGCCAGGTTTTCTGAAGGTGCCTGTCAATTTACTGTATTATTTAGGTGAAAGCCTGCATCAGACCAAATGAGCTGTTGAAATATCTGTACAGTGTCTTAATGATACAGAAAAAGGACTTCTAAATTAGATCTGGTACAGCAGTGACTTAACAGTTTTGTTATCCACATACTAAAGGTTTTACTGTATTAGTTTGCTTATTAACTGTTAATATACAGCAGGAACTGAACTAATACTTTGAACTAGGAATACTGAACACACTTTAAGTATTTTTTAACCAAGTGTTTGACTAGGTTAAATCATCAATGGGCAAGTTTAGCTTTTCTTTGTTTTGGCCACCAAACGAGCTATAATTTTGCACTCATATCCTACCCAGTCTAAAAGTATTTCTGAAACATCTGTGCAGATTACTCATACAATGAGTATGAAAAGTTCAAGTGCAGAAAGATGTACAGTTTTCATGCTTTTTTGAAATAAGGCAGATTTCTGATTTTACCCTCCCTCAACATGGGATCTTTGCTCTTTTCTGTAACTGCTTCTTTCCATAAGCAAAGACTTTGGAGAGAGATATTTCTGTGCTAAGCTTAAAGTACTTCCTCCTACATAGTCATTTCAGCACAATTCAAACATCCTAACATGCTGCCTCATGAAACCCCACTCAAGCTCTTTGGAAAAAGTGGCTAGATTTTCCTGCTTGCCCTGACACCTTTCTTCGCTTCTCCAAAGTCAGCTCAGCCATAAAGACAGCTCAGCCTTCTTCAGAGATGCCATAATTTTCTCTGTCTGCTGAAGAACCTGCAGATTGTTACACATATGGTTTTTACAAAACCTGGCGCTTCATGGATTAACCATAATGTAGGGTTGGCTGTTCAAGAAATAGGAAGACTTTGATCTTTGAGTAGAAATGCGGAGATTAAAAGGCTACTTAGAAAACTAGAGGAAGATTGATAACAGGGAAAACTTTGTCAAAGATGTTGCTTTAAATCAACACTTTTAAGCCTGGTTCTCTCTCTCTCTCTCCCCCTCCCTCCCTCCCTCCCTCCCAGTATACACATAACTATCCATTTGGCTGTCAATGTGGAAAAATAACCGATGTCAGATGATGCACTCTGGATAATATGCCAAGTTCCACTGAGAAATCACACAACTATTGAAATGGATGATTAGAGCACGGGTAAGTGCTTGGGTTCAGCTATATTGCTTCTCTTGTAGGACATGAGGTGCCACTTGTGCGTGTGATTCATAGAGAGGGCCTTGTTACTGTTAAGCTGGCACAGGTGTACTGCTGGAATGCAGTGAGGTGTGAGCAAGCCCTGCCTTACAGCTGTGTCCAGAAGGCTAGAAGATAATTAATGTTATCTTATTTGTTCATACGGGAAGTTGTGGTGTTTTGGAATTTACCCTTGATCTGGTCCACAGAAGACAAGCTTGCCAAAAAAGTCTCTGGACATTGCTGAGCCGAGTTATCGAGAGCTGTCACTGTTTTGCAGCTAACTGATGGTATACATGTCATATTCAGTGAGCATAAAAATAAAACATTTCAGACGGAGTTGCACATTTGAAGCCAGAAGTGTAAAGCAGGGAAGGAATTCTTACAGGAACTAATGAAAATCTCAGAAAAATACCCAGTTAGGTCGGTGTCAGAAAAATGATCCAAAAGTCTAGCCCCTAGTATGAATACTATACCCAGGAAAAAAAAATCCAAATATATTTTTGTGAGCTTTTCTCTAATTTGCAGTGACTGCACATTCAAGAAATACTCCTCCAGGTTCATTCTTTTACAGCTGGTCAAAACCCACTCCTAGTTAAGTGCAGTGCTCATATAGAAAGTGGTATTATGTATAATGTCTTGATACTATGTTTAATGTCTTAAATAAACTGGAAATCAATTACTTAATCACTACAGAACATTTCATACTGTCTTGCGAGCCACTTGAAGGACATCATTAAAATTAAAATTTAATTTGACAAATTGGAGAAATGGTCTGAAAGTAACTAGGTGATATTTCCTAGTGTCAATCATAAAATACTGCAGTTATGATGTAAAGTAGGAATATGCATGTTTTATTTCCTGCTGGTTTGTTTATATGACTTTTAACTTGTTGGCTGTCAGGAATCAAAATTCTAAGTATCAACTTTTCTTTTTTCTGCTATGAACTCTGGGATTCTCTCTCAAGAGAAGTGGTCACCTACAAAAGCCAACAGAATTTCTCCTTTCATAGAATCAAAGAATCCCTTAGGTTGGAAAAGACCATATGGAGTAGGGAGAAATAAGCTATTGTTAAATGACCTGGATCCAGATGTCAGCAAATGGCAAAAATCTTTTTCCAAAGAAACTTCTGTAGAGTTTCTGAATGAATCGGTGATTCTACATAACAAATTGGTTACCAAGACCATTAAAACCTAAGAGAGTGTATAAGTTCCTTATCTCTTCTCTTGTGGAAGTCAGTGAATTAAGATGAATAATCAAACTACAGTTTTTGGAGTGGGTCCTATTGGAATCAAACACATATTGGTGAAGAATTTACACATACAGCAGACTCTGAGCGGGAAGAGTAACAATGAGCAACCACAGAAGAACCTTATCATATTTCCTTCTCTAAATATTTCCAAGTATTTTCAGCCAATAAAGCTGTGCTGTTCTTGATACATCTTAATTTTCCAGGTAGTCTGCATTATTTCTCTTCAGGTAAGAAGTGCATTTGATCACTGCTCCTCTCCATTGAAAATACAAGAATGTAATTCTGGCACAAATAATTCAGTGAAGCCAGGTAGTTGTCTGAGGATGAGAGTGCATTGATCATCGTCATGGTAATGATGATTCTTCTGATCTTAAGGAAGGGAAAAATGAATCATATTGAAGGGCTCAATTTTGCCACTGGAAGCCAATTCATGTGCTAAACAGTTCCCTTAGAAGCAGAGCCACAGTGCTTCTGGTTTCTTCTTGACTGGTGAACAGCACCTTGAGGGTGTGTGGGTGCTGTGAACTCAGTCCAGTGTTCATGCAGGACAGAACATGTCTGCGACAGGGGACTGGGATCTCTGTTTCTAAGAACTTCTGCTGAGGAAATGAAGCTCCACTCTAAAAGGTAGAAGAGTTTCTTCCTCTTTTTGTTTTAAACAAAGAATTGTTACCCTCTTCTTCCTTCCTCCTCTTCCCAATACTCCTCATGTATTTGAAAGCAATTCAAAGATTTCTACATGGAATACAGAGAAAGCATGTCCCCTTCTGAGAATAAAATTTTTAAAAGAACTGCATCGATATCAAATTTTACACAGTATCATTTCAGTAATTCTTAATACTTGTTGCTTTGATCTACTCCTAAAATGAGATGGGGGAAGAAAGTCACTGTACTGATGCTCCACTTAAAGTAATAGGTAGAAAAACATCCATGTTAAATGCAATTAGTTAATACAAATTAAGATGATTTCATGTTCTTTTGTCAAGATCATTCAAAGAGTTATTTGCTTTTTGTCATTGAACAGTATTGCATTAGTTCTCATAATCTGGTTAGTGCATTAGCACTAAGTAAATCCTATTGATTCAGCAGACAAAATGGACCTAAGTAATCTTTGTATTTTGCTGATTTCCTTTATATTAATTTAGCATTTAACTCAGTATACAGATTATCAAAGAAGAGGTGTTGACTAACTACATATTTTTAAGAAATAAAGTAATGCATTGGAGATACTGTGCTGATGAAAGCAGTTTTGCTCTACATTTGTAGTGTCTATTAGGTGCATTTTTCAGAGAAGTCCTTATTAACATGGAAGCTATGGTAAAATAGAAAAGCTGGGAATTCCATCAAGACCAGTTATCCAAAGATAATGCTGAGTGTGGAGACCCTTATTCCAACAAAACATTGCACAACTGCATATCTAGCCAGAACAGTGGTGCAAGATGTGTGGGACAGACAGAAGTCAAGAAACTAGAAGAAAATCATGCAATCTGCCCTGACTTCCATAGGCTGTGTATAAAAGCAGGTGACATCTGCCTTAAGAAAATGAAGCTGCCATTATCACTTCCTGCAAGATCACTTCTCTAGCATTTCTTTGTTTTCACACACCCTGTAGACAGTGCAAGTAATAATTTCATGTGGCTTGCACTTGCTTTCTGAACAATTTATGCCATGGATCTTCTTCCTCAGCATTATTATTCTTTTTTTAATTTACTGTGGGATTTGATTCTGGTTTTACTTGTATGTTTGGAAATAAGGAGTAATTCCACTCTGATGCAAAAGCTGTCTGAGATCAGTAACCCACATGCCACCTAGAAAGTTTGAGTAACACAGCTCTCTCCTGGATAATAATTACCTACTGTTGCTTTAGTGAGCAATAATGATGGCCAGATGTGGTCCTGAGTCAGAATAAGTAGAGTAAGAAAAAAATGCTGAGGTAAGGTGGGTGCTGAGTGAGCTGAAAGGCAGATGTCTGCTTTGTCAGGACTTATGTGTCTCTCCATTGTTTGGCAGCAGAACACGAGGAAAATTCATTGCTTGCTTAGATGTGTGAACTACCTACCAAGGCCAGGTGGGATGAATCCAGGACTTAGATCTGCACACAGTGCACTGCATAATAAGCTTCTCTTTATCTGGAACTTGGAATTGTGCTTAAAGAAATCCAAGCAGATCTTTCAGAAAGGGCTGAGATGGTCCCATTGCAGAATAGTCATCAGCAGACTTGATGTGAATTTAATCTGGGATTAGGGAGTCTTAGGATTTGGTCTGAACCCAGAAAAAGAGGTTCATATCTGAATATTATACATCTTCAGGGAGTGTCTTTAGTATTATATACTAAAGACATATTGTATACATATGTATACATTTTGGACATCTCTTTTTGTGGGACTGTAATTTTTTTCTAATTTGCAAGGCTACATAGGATAAGAAAATTATACTTTGTCCAGTTCTAGCCCTTAGATTTATTTAAGGACCTTCAGAAACTGAGACATAAAAACCACACAAACAGATATCCATTTTAACAAAATAAAAATTACTTTCTGCCTGAAATGATTTCTGTGCAATTCTAGAGAAAAGCAGGAGAGTCACTTTTCCACAGTAATAACCAATAGGAAACCCTGCCTTCAGTGGAAGAATTTGATTAAAAAGTCTGGGAATGGAACATTATTAGTAACTCTGGCTGATAAAGCTGTGCCCTTTGCAGAAAATGGCAGTTTAACGGATACTCCTTTTTCACAGAGAAATCCAGCTTTCATCAAAAAGATGATAAAATGCCAAGCAGCAGCACTGGGAAGCAAGGAAAGACAGGCCCTAGCTGGACACCAAGAGAAGGAAAACTGTAGTTTTTTAGCAAGTGGTTAGCCCCCAGACTCCACAGCTTCTGGGGCTCAGAAGAGTCTGCAAAGATGTCGACCACTAGGGGTTGTGTGGTACTTTCCACAAAAACTCCCTGACCTGCCTTTTTCCTTGTCTTTTTCTCAGGAACAACCTGATGAGGGTGTCCATGTGGCCAGTCCCAGATATGGAACAGCCCTTATCTCTGTAGCCAAGTGTTTGCTAAATCTGGTCTAGCCAGAGATAACCTTACCCAGACCCACACCCATGCTCATACCTCACCCCTACACACTCACACCTGCTTCCCTCCCATCCAGTTTAACTGGAGACCAACTCTCCCCGAGATCCCTTATGCCAGGCTGTTTGCCCCAGTCAGGTCTTCCATGGCCAGGTGCGTAGGTGGCCAAGTACCTAATGGTAGAGGGGAGCTGGATGGTGAGCACACCCTGCCTTGCACTCCCCTGGTACAGACACAGCAGAGACCCTCGGTGCTGCCAGGACTTAGGGCAGAGAGGCAGTGAAGGCAGAACAGGAACGTGGATGCAGCCCATCCCCTTATTACTAGGGTTTAAGCAGGACTTAAAGGGTGCCAGTGCTCTCTCCCCATCATTCTGCCCTCCTCATTTGTTGTTCTGAGACATCAGAACCCCAGAGAGGACCTCACATACGAATGGGAACCTATTTTGTGCCCAGGCAGAGCTCTGTATGCCATCTGATATAACACTTCCAGAGGAATAAATGACTAGAACTAATCTGATGGATTCTGGTACCTGACTTTTAGGGAGAATATTCAGTCACATTCTACTCACACTACAAAAACATCTCCATGTGGTGAGACTATCTAAGTAATTTACAACAACCCATTTTAATCAGAGATATGTGATGCTATTTTTAAACCCGCCAAAATTTTATGCCAAATGATGTGGGATATTACAGCTACAGGGCCTCGAAAGAGTTATTTGTCTCTGTTTATTTTATTAAATATTCTTAGACACAGCCTTAAGATGACAGATCAATAAGTGCCTTTGCGGTTTCCTGATAGAAGGCAGCAATTATTTCCTTCCATTACAATATAAGCATAACCTAATTTTACTCATCAATCATGTGTGTAATGGTAATAAAGAAGCAACCAATAAACAACCATGTGTTTATTTTACCCTCACTTTATTTTTTGTTTTGGTGATCTTCTGTTTTCCTTTCATGTTTTCCAACTGTTTATGCTTTTCATTTAACAGAAATTGTGACCAGTTTGTCTTGCTTTATGACACTTTCTGAGAGTGTGGTGGCAAAAGCCTGTCTGTGGTTTCTCTTTTCCTGTAAGGTTTAATTATTTTAGACCTTCACCTGAACTTACCTGTAGAAAAAATAAAGACATAAGATCTTAACAGAGCTGAATTTGGATTTAATTTTTAGAGATATTTTATCACTTAAGTCCATAAATATTAAAGTCAGGTAATTTGGCTTACAACCATTTAGCATGTAAGAGATGCAGAAAGGACAAAAAAAGCCTGCAAGATCTTGATCTATCTAATGACAACTGAAATGTATACTTGAGATTGTCAAGGCTAAAATCAAGTCATCTTCCTCACTTTAAAAAATCCCATTTAATCCATGGTAAAGATGCACATTACTGGATTATATCTGCAAATGAAGTTAGCAGCATTTGTCTCCTCATCTGAGCACACCTCTGCTTTGAGGATACCTCACTGGGGCTGATAATGACTAACTGACCAAATAAAATCTGCTTAAAGACTACATCCAGTTTTCTCTTTGTTGTGGGAGATTCCTGAACAGTGATTCAAAACCCCCCACAGCAGCCACCTCTCAGATATCTTTGTCTTGACTCAAGCAATAAAACCTCCTTATTATTACTCTCAATTTTTCTTTAAATTCAAAGCCAGTTCTGTTTCCATCTTGCTGTCATTTAAGCGTCAGCCAGCTCTTCCCTGAAGTAAATTATTATGCAGTACTAACTGGTCACAGCTCTGCTGAAGTGCATCTGACATCAATCAGATGCTCCATCGGATTCACTTTTCCTAACTTCAGTGAACCCAGGTTTTGGCTTAATATGTATTACACTTAAACACAACTGGAAATGTTTTATTTGATTTTATGAAGTTTTCCATGAGCACTGGAGTAAGTGAAGCAGAGTTGTGTCTGGATTTATATCTTGTGGTTGGTTAACTTTGCTCTTCAACTAAGCTCTAACAGAGACTTTTCCCATGGGTGAGCAATACCTTCTCCAGTCCTTGTGAGTCCTTCTCATGTTTAGAAAGGTACTCCTAAAATTTCATCAGTGTCTATAGCCTGAGCCTCTGAATTCACACTTGAACTCACATCTTTAAGATTCCTTATTGCTGAGCCTGTAAGGATAGCTAACAAAAAGACCACAAATGGCACAACCACATAAACTTCATTCCTCTAGAAAACAAGGCCAAAACAGAACAATTGTTGCCAATCGCATAAAGATGAGTGGAAGTTTTTCTTATTTTTGCTTTCAATATGAGAAGAACAAGTTGAGGAAGCATTTCAGATGTATCATTCAGGTTTATTTTGGTCTAATTCTACCTTTAGAAGCCTCAGATTTAACAGTCCTGAGGGACAGCCACTTAAAAAGATGGACTACCCCAAGTCCAACAAAATTATGTACAATTGTCTTATGGGACGTTTTTTGATAACATGAAATGGCTTTCATCAATCAGACTCTAACTGCAAATGATCAGAGAGCATTTCCTTGCAAGGAGTGCTAGAGGCCCATTTTTCTTTTTAATGTTGAAGTTAGTGGTATACAATATTCACTGCTGGAGTGTTTTCACTGTCCTATGACTTAATTTTGCAGTGGTCAGTGCCTTTCACTTGCAATGAGTGGTCTGTGGTTTTATTCTCTCAACATCAAAGAGAAAGATCATCTTGGCTACAGTATAAAAACAAGTTTTGAACTTCGCAAAAATAAACGGTGACAAACTCTCAGATTTTATAAAAGCTTTCTTTTATGTTGATGGTGACTTAAAAAAAGGGGGGAAATGGTTTATGCCCTCATGTACACTTCTACAATGTACAAAGAAGAGTACAATGTGTCCAAGAAGAATTGAGGGGTTTGACACTTTTTTTTAAAATTATTTTTTAATCTCCAGGAAAATCAGGAAAGACCAGATTTCACATTTTTGGGACAAGCATAAGAAATAACATGCTTTCCTTCTTATGCCTGCTCCTTCCTTTCCTTCACATTCCAACTCTTCAGGTCTACTTTACAAACCAGAGAAAACAGGTCTGTAAAGGATGGCTGGCAAATTCTTGCCAATCCTTTTGGCTAGCTGAACCCTGAAAAACCTCAAAGGACACTTTTTACTGGAGCTTTAATGAGTCCTCTGGAATAATGCAAAGGAAATGGAATGGTAAAACTTGACAGTCTTGATATTTCAGTGTTAAGCAAACAATCAGCACAAAAAATTCTGACTGCCTTTATGCCATTTAAAAGAACCACAAGAAATCATAGAAACATTTTTCCCTTTATCAATTTAGTGTAGCAGAAATCAGAGCTCTGATGACATTTCTTGAAAATAGGCAACTATAATAAACATGTCAGCAGTACAAAACATTCATTCTGATATGCAAAGCACCAGCAGACTCTGGAAAAGCCTTTGAAACGCAAAAGTACTTCCCAGCATGTGAAAAGCAGCAAATTATTCTGTCAATATTTTAATGGTATACTTTGCTTTGAAGCGATCACCTTATGAAATGGGTGTATAGGCAAGTGCAGAATGAGATAAGTTAAAGGCCACGAGCTTTAAAGACAGTCATTCACAAATCATATACCCCAGGAATATAGAATAAAAGTACTTTCAGAGAAGGACAATGGTTCTTGTTAAAAATGAACTGAAAAATGAAAAAAAAAAAAAAAAAAAAAGGAAGAAAGAGGATATTACTACCTGAAATGAAAAATTAGGACAGCAATAACACAGTGAAGAGAGATAAGCTACTGTGCTGAATGTTTGCTAACTTGTTTTTAGTTCCTGAAAATTGCCTGTCCCCCTCCCACAAAAAAGGGAACGAAATGCTATGTCTGTTGGGGCTGCTGTATCAGCATCCACTGGCAATGTCTACATCTGTGTTGAACACCTGGAGTCTGCTATAAGCAATTATCCCCCAAATGCCAAGGCTGCTGTGGTTAAGTTCAGACTTCTTCAGACTCCCTCTGAGCACATTCCTGCTACTGGGAAGAAGCCACAGGGTCTCTGTAATGGGTTCTTCTCCCCAGACTGCCCTGTCTCACCTCTGGCATGGGGGAGCAGCTCTTCTCTTTGACAAGATAGACTCCCACCCTCAAACAGGGCATTGTGTCAACATCCTAACTGATGCCCTATTTTGAGCAGCTGTGCTGAAAAGGACACTGGTGATACTTGGGGTGAGGAAGGCCTGTGGCTCCCACTCTCACTTTGAGCTGTCCCAGCAATGGGATATGACAGATACCATCCACCTCTAAACACAGGTTGAGCTGCTGATCTGTCCTGACACAGGCCTCATACTGGCTGAGCAGAGCCTCGCCACAGAGGCTCTGGCCCTTTGGTAGAAGACAGCACGTCACTTCTGAGCTCCACATTTCTTATACTGCAGAAAAGAAAGTTCCCCAGGTAGGATATTTAAGGGCCTGCTTCATAAGCAGATGATTGGAAATTCTAATGTTTCATGTTCCAAAGTAACTGTTCAAAGTATCTGATTCACAGATTCTGTATTTCTTTTAGAAGTCCTGAAATCAGCCCAGACACTAGTTAGAAGGGAAAAAGAAAATTTCTGTGCTTCCTCTGCTCACAGTATTTCATATAGTTGGACAGTAGCAACCTCCTGAAGTCATGGTGTACAGAAATGTAACCCTCCCACCCGAGAGCACCTGAACCCTCATTCAGATACAGATTTCACTGACACTTCTTTCATGCAGAAAATGATGTCAGTCGGACTGTTTCTGTACCAAGCATGAGTAACTACATTACAATCTGGCTCTTCATGGCATATTCCAAACCAGTCCTTTCAGTTTTTTTCTGAAAAGGGCAGTGATTCAGCATGAACATACTTTTAAGTATGGGATGTTTTTCAGGGCCTATTCAGTGCACATGAATATGAATGTTTATGAATATTTTTTTAAATATTAAAAGAAATAACTGCCCAAATATTCCATGTATCTGCATCATAGTTTTTCAAGCAAAAAACCTCCATTTTTTAGCCCCATAAAGCCCCTCAGCGATTTTTATACTCAATTTACAGGAACATATCCTTTTAGAGATAATCAACAGCAATGCCAAGCAATCTGCAATGATCACGGACTTAAATTTTGTAACTGAAACTGAAGGGATGGATACCTGGCAATGGAATAGGCAAAGAGAGAACAGAAGTCCCAAAATGCAAGAAATCAATTATCACTTACCCTGTTCAAGCAGTATTTGCTCTCTTTCCCATAAAAGTGCTGGAGACATTTCATGTTCTGCTTGTCAACAATCTTGTTGAAGAACTCGTTGATGGTTCGCACAGAGACGGCACAGACAGCAGATCGGTTGGTTGGCTCAGAAGATTCTGGTTTGCTTTGTGCAAAAACACCATAGAGGATGTCATCATTGAGCCCAAGGCCCATTTCGTGTGCTAGAGCTGCACCAGGCTTGCTGACGTAGGCAGCTTGCAAAATGTTGAATACCTCCTTTCGGATGGACCTCTTCCTTCGCTTTTCAGTAAAAATGCACTCAAGAGGCATTTCCATGTAGGAACGCATCTCTGAGTCTAAAGTGCAGAAGCGGATAATTCTAGTGTGAAAAGATTGTGAGTCAAGAGTTTCTCTCTGTACAGTCAAAAAATAGACAAAGTGATCATTTTCAAAGGCATGGACATACCTAATGGGATACGAGTCACGGAACTGAGGGAGGATATCTATATAAGATTGATCTGTGAGAAACTCAAAACCATCCTGTGTTTCTTTTAATCTTCTAACTGATATTGAATGCAGCACATGGGGAGGTTGAAATGCAGAGGTCACAGTATTTCCAACAAAGAAGTTGACAAATCTGTCCTTTTCGGTCACCAAAACTTTGGTTCCTAAAGTGCTAACAACACAGTCAGGACAGTTATCTGCTTCTCCATCCACCTGGGGTGAGTACATGCAGTGCACCTCGCTTTCAATGTCAGCAGGGTTGTCAGGGTGAATGATGTGGCGGTGGCAGATGCCTCCGGACACACTACCACAGCTAATGAGCTGATCATCATAATAAGTCTCTAAAAGCAGTGCCATGTTGACATTATCCTTCCATACACTGTTAGATAAATTTGCTTTATCTCGGCAGTCTTCACATGGTGCACAGTCAGGGTTCTCCAAAACAGGCCCAGTCTTGTACACAGAAATGTTCTGGAGAGTTTCATTTAGTACGTAAATCTTATTGACTGCTCCAATATAAACATGATGCTTGTATAAAACCACATTCTGAATTGGTGTGTCTGCAATGAAGTTAGGAAGATCATATTTTACACCAAGATTCATCTCTGATTTTTTAGCTGCTTCTTTGCATTGTCCATGGCTCCTCTGCAGCAAGGCAAACAGGAATACGATAAACCCAGAAGGATATGCAGTAAAAGGCTTCATTGTCAGAGATCTAATCTGTCAAAATATATTTAATGGAAAAACTGGTTATATTTCATATACTAAACCGCCAGTTTATCAGACAACAGAAATCTGTTTCTAGGCTGCATGTAGTGGCTGAACTATTTCAGTTTAAGAAGTGTTGCAATCTTGCTTAGTGTCATAATAGTTGTGCTAGAAATGGCTACAATGCCTGTTCTTTGCAGATACCCATTTCACTGCCTTTAGAACAATTCACAGAAGGATTTTCTTATGATGAATTTCTCAAGATGCCTCAGCATGTTTAGAGCAGCAAAAGAGATGGCTTTAAACCAGCTGACTGATATGCTTTAGAAAAGGATGCTGTACACATAGCTGAAAGCAAAACTGCCCACAACACTTAGGACACAACAGCACACAAAGCAGTGGGAGCACTTCAATGTGGATATAGATATTTGTCAAGTTCTCAAGGGGCTGAACGGGTTCCTAGCACAGCTGCTCAAAAGTAAGAAATAGAAAAGACATAAAATAATGTGAAGATTTCAGCTGGAGTGGACTTATGCTCTGCTGATATTTTTGATTAACTAAGGCAGAGACACTTCTCCACCAGATCAAAGGAAGAACCCCCTCTCTGTCCCTCTCTCCCTCCAGCTCCCCAAATCACTGTCTTTCAAAAAGGCCAAGTTTGGAAAAAAGAATGTCATTTTTCAGCCAGCCCTACTTCTTGGAATAGTCATTCTCCCTAGTGTTGACAAGGCTTTGTAATGTATTATTAGAATATTTTATGCATCATGTGGTGCTTGGCATGTGCAAGCTTTATTTTAGGCCCTGTACCACAGCAGTAAGTCACTCTGGTGAGCCTTACAAGATACAGACGTATCACTGTATTGTAAACAAAGGGCTATAAAGTGACCTACAGCCATTAACTGATGAAATCAAACCACCTAGCACTTCTCTTTTTTTTACATCTCCACACAGTTGTTTGATGTGGCTTGAAAAACCAAAGGCAGATGACTTGTGTGATATTTCACCCCCTTGAAAGATCAATGAAATGAACTGTGGTTATGAGCGTTTCAGTGCTGTATCCACACTACGCCCTGTCACACCAGACATTTTCTATCAACATCATGACACAGTTGTTAAACCAAATTTAGCTTCTTCATGGGGAAAACAATTATGCATTCTAACAGCCATATGATCACATACTTTGGGAAAATCCCTCTAGTTTGACGATAGCTAGGCAATTGTTGCTAATCAAGAAATGCTTGTGACCACTGAGAGAATTTAAAATAGATGACCTAGAAAATTACAAATTGAATAATAGGAATCTGTACCAAAATTTATTTTGTTAGGACTTCATGCAAAATGAAAATATGACTATAGACCAGAGCTGTTTCAGCTGTGTATAAATCTAGTGTTTTCACTAGATTGGTTAAAACAATCCTTCAATAATTCCTGTGGTGCTTTATTTTAGCATCCACTGAATTCCTTCTGTGGTTTACCTCTTTAATTACACAAAATAATAGGTTTTGGAAACTAATTGTTCTTCCTCCTTGTTATCTGATAAGAATCATGATCGAGAGTTGGGAATAAAAATCAGAAACACAGGCTATTTGCAAGTACTAGCTGGTAAAATCAAGTCACACTTCCAGTATTGCGACATAAAGATCTTCCTTCAAATCAGTAACATTTTTCTGATATTAATTAGTGATAACAGAATCATGGAAACAAATCTAGCCTGGATTTACATTTGAAAGAAAAAGAAATAAAAGCAAGGATATTGCTATAATTAGAAAATAGTCCCAGTACACAAACTGCTGACCTCCATATTGCATAGGGCAAGAAACTGTATTCTCATCCTCTGTAACATCTTGCTATTGTGAATTTTTTTTCTGCTCCATGCTGGGACGAAACCAAGAGCTTTCAAAGTTTGTGTAAAACACCCAGAAGTCACACATGATCCAAAACCAGTTGTGTTCACATCCTGCCTGGCCAGTGCCAAGTGAAGGTCCCAGCATTGGGAGAAGTGGAAGCCTGGTCCTCTGCAGAGAGCCCTCTGCCTCTTTTCAACCAGCACTTCCACCCAAGAAACTGCTGAAGTTGATGCATTCCTGCGGATTTACTTCTGATGAATCAACGTGTTCTGACAAATAAGAGATTAAGCAGAAAATTCCAAAAGTACTCTATTTCCGACACCAGGCAGAGGTAGTTATATTTTTTCTGCAATAAGTTTAAACCCACTTAACAGAGGTGGCCCTGCAGTGGAGAGAGAAAGCGATGGGTGGGACAAGAGTTGTGTGAGGATGAGGCTGATTAACCACCAACACAGGAAAAAAGAAAGGATGGAGACGGTTACTTGACAGGCACCTTATTTATTGCAGTATATTTTGCACTATGTTCTTGTTTTAATCTTCCCAAATAGATTTCCCACCCAATATGTCCCTGAGTCATCAGTTTACAAACACCCCTATTCTTCCAGTGTCTGATAAAGAGGATCCCTAGTTGTCCAACAACCAGTACCAGTGTCTACTACAGAGTTATTTAGAGCCATAAATACTATCTGACATATTCTTTCACTCCAACCATATTTTGGGTTGTGAGGCCAGTATCCTCAGATAGTCTGCTCTGCCTACACTCAGAAAAACACCACTGATTTCAATCTATGCTCTTGGAGACCAGAAATTCCACCTTTGACTCCTTTAGCAAGTCAGGCTGGAGTGGAAAATTTAACAGTAAGAACAAAGGTGGGATTCAGTGTGATGCAAAGGATGCCAGGAATAATAGGTCCTTAATTTTACCACTACAGGAAGGAAATTATGAGCAATAAATGAAAACCAAGTCATCTTTTCTCTTCTATTTGAGTCTCCTCATAGTGTTTTCCTTTCCTTTGTATGCTTTTGAGATGTTTCAAGCATCCTCCCAGACAGAAATCTGCTGATTCCAACCTATGGGAAGCTCTGGCTCAGATTTATGGGCAGCTCTCTAGGGAGGATGGTTCTCCACAGCCCATGTCTCTAGCATACTGTGAATCTTCTCTCAAAGTACCTGATATCAGAAGGAACATGCCCTGTGGTGAGACATTCATAGCTTAGGGAGAACATAGGAATCATGGGAAGAGTACTATGTACTTCACAGTCCTCACATCATATAAACTCTTCTGCTTCTTACTCAGAGTCTTATGACGTTTGGTGCCTCTTTTCATCTATATCTGATCCAGGTTCTTTCTCTATTCTGACACTGCAACCTCCAGCACAGAGTTGCTCTTCTGTAACCTCCAGACCAGGTCACTGCAAATACAATTCACCTGATTACATGCTGAAGGAGCAGAGAAATTTTGGTGAATTAAAAATTCAGTCTTTCCTCTCTTCGAATGTCCGACAGCTCTCCTTAGCATACACTCAAATGCAATTTGTTGAACTTAAAAATTTTGATGAATTAGAACAAAAATACTTGTGTTATAGATACAGATCAAAGAACTAGCTGTTCTTTACCAGTTGCAGAAGGAAAAAGGAAACCTTTTGATTCTCTATTTGGTTTGAATGATGGATGCTGTTCAATCTTTTGTGACCTTCCTGTGACATGTGTGTGTGTCCTTCATGTGTCTACAGATGACTTGTAAGCTTTGGCCTGTGATAGCTATCAGTGAGCAATAGATGTGCATGGATTATTCCTTTTGTAAGAGATATTTTCAAAGCCAGCATCATGATGTGCTCATTTTCCCATCCCTCATCAGATAGTAGCCAGTAAAACTGATGAGAAAATAGATTTTGGTTAACCATTGCAAATGGTTGGTAACGATGTGTCATATTAGTGTGACTGGCAACCTCAAGTGCTATGGCTGGTGCTTTCAGTGTTTTTGTACCATTAACAGTTTCCCAATGGCAATCTCCTTCCTACAAGTTTCATTTCCTCTAATTATGATTTGGGTGACAATTTGTAAATATTAAACATCACGTCTCTCCTTCGCACTGTTTGTGACTGTACTGACAAGTCAGGCCTGGCCTTATTGTGGGATAATGTTCAAGCTGGCATATACAAGGAAGCCAGAAAACACAGCCACGCTTGTTTTCCCTTCCCTCATCTCAGAAACTTGGGTCCCATTTAGCTCTAATCACAAGCACTCCACGGATATGCACAAGCTCAGACAACATGCTGACATGAAAGCATTTTGTAGGTTGTTTGGTGCATCTCATTTTTCCCTGCTTTATTACAGAAAAGGAAATGACAGGGTGCTCTATCCCACAGAGAGCACGTTTGTACAAGAATATATTTAGTCCTCAGATAGGTCATTTCAGGTTAGGTAACAGCAGAGCCATGTTAATTCATGTTTCAAGAACTCTATTGTCAGCAAATGGTAGCCTTTTTCCCTCTTTAAGGTTGATAGTATGGTTTTATACTTGTTCAAGTGGGATAGTTCATCTTGTTACTTTGGTCTCTGACAGAGTTGAGGTGGCAAATTTATATAGAATAACCCTAGTGACTACTCCTCCTGAGACTTCAGTTTGCTTTGCTATTTTGGACTAAAACCTGTGCCAGTGCAGGACCTGATTCCCTATGGTTCAGAGGCTATGCCATGGAGACAGCATCATCATTCAAGAGGACAGGGAAAATGGGAGGGGGTGATGATAACAGCTCCATCCATGCAACTTTAATTGGTTGTTGCAAATCTGTCACAGCACTGGCATCAGCTTCCACAGATTAAGCCCACAATGGATGTGCCTTCATCAGACTTTTCAATTAAACAATTGCATCTGTATACAAGGTTGATTATATGCAAACACTTAGTGAGGGTAACCTGTTTTCTAAGCTCAGAAGTAAAAAAAAAAAGGTTTTAAATCTGAAATTAGTTACCTTAAGACAACAGAGAGAACAAGGAAATTGAGTAAGTCAGCAGCAAACATACAAAGTATCCTTGAGTTGAATTCAAATGGCTAATCTGAGTTAAAATTCATGTTCCCTTGTCTTCAGCACTATTTCAGCTCTAGGTTAGGTCACTTATCCTGACTAGGGTGGCAACATTTTTTCCTACAGCATGGTATGTACTCTAGCACAATGGAGTTTTCTAGCGTATAGAGTCAAAGAACTTATTAGCAGTGATTTAGGTCATAAATTCATCTGTAGCAGAGCTGGGAGGTTTCTGTGCTATTCCAAGAGGTGTGTGTGCATGTAGATGGCTGATGGGGAAGAACTGTTGGGCAGGGCACAGCCTAGGCAATTGCTGCAGGATCTACCATTAACTAAATCCGCTACATACACAGTGCAGTCATGTGTGTCAGAAGAAATTGCTTTCATTAGCAGGTTCAACTGATCTGTAAGCCTTTCCTTACAATATTCAAACACATAAAAAAAGAATTAAAATTACCCTTGCGTAAAACACACTCTTTAATATACATAGTCCATTACTGGATCCAATATACCATTATAATTCACAGCAGCTATCAAAAGAAGCATTTTTGTTGTCTAGCACATTTATTTTTAACAGGCTTTAAACCACAAGAACACTAATCTAGTCTTTGCAGTGGAGAAAATACTATTCTTACACTCACTGGGAATTTTTTTTGGAGGTGTCCTGCAGTGCAGTAGAGTATTTTATTTGAAACTTGCTTCAGAACTTAACATCCTAAAGCCAGCTCATGTCATGGGTCTTTAGCACAACTGGATTTATTTAATCATTTTTTTGTTGTGATGGGCTACAATGACACAACTGGTTCTTTTGTAATAAACTTCAGCAAACACTCACTGATACATTACAAATGAGTGGAACAGATCAAGAGAAATATATTGCTCAAAAAGATTAATTTAATAGATGGAATACAGCACTTTTTGCAATTGAGAGAAATTTCTCATGCGAAGAAGTAGCCCTCATTTTAAGGGCTGAGGAATCAATTCCACAAAGAACATGGACTAGAAGTTCAAAATATACATAGAATAACTGAAAACCAGGGAAGAAATGCACCAAATAAGGTAGAACCTCCACTGTTTCTTCATGCTTGTACTTGCAGATGAATTTGGATCTTTAAATAAAAGAGGACGGCTTTCCACATCTGGATGATAAGGTTGGAAGGATTTTTTTAAAAAAATATTGTATTGTTTAGCAATAATAGAAAATAGAAAACTTTGAACAACACAATTGTTCCATCCTGTTCATCTGAAATGCAAGTCAGCCTCTGTGGAACTTCAGTAAGAAAATAACTGTGATGTTATTGAGGCTCTTTACCATGACAATTGAAGTAAAATAAACCCAGTTCTAGCATAAACTTAAGCTTGGTATCTGCAGCAAATAATTCAGCCTCACAACTGACATATGAACATCTTACTCAGTCCAGAAGTTCAGTACAAGTAGAAAAAGAGCCATGTGTGTGAGTAACATGCTATGGTTGATATAGTACATGTCATGACTAATAACACAAGGCAATGTTGGTCTTCTGGTTCAGGTTAGCGCATATGGAGATATTTGGGGGAGTTCAAATTTTTCATGTTTGAAAAGACTAATTCATTTCTTATCTATTTTCACCATATATGCAAATCAAAGGCCTTTATCAACTTCTAGTGAGTTGAGATAAATGCAGACATGCTCTGGTAGACTGAGGAAATCACACAAGCTTGGGTAAAGATCCAAGCCTTTGTTTCTGGTGTGACAAAACCACCTTATAGTAGGAGAAAGCAACTTACTTGCATTTCTGAGTTGATCCAGTTGATCAACTTTTCTGCATGAGTCTGAACATTTTGTGGTTGTCTGTACTGAATAGGGACAGTGTAATTTCCTTGGAATGTAGTTCCTCCTTTTGTAAAGAGCCAAGTTGGCAAACCTGGCTGGAAGCACAGTTTTAGCTCAATTCCCTCAACTAGTTTCAGCACTTAGATTTGCTATTTTATGTTTTATGGTTATAACATCTATCTACCTGAATTCTTGTATTGAAATGCAGAGCATATTTTGGAAGCCTTTCTTGTCTTGTAAAGCTAACAGCCTTCCATACTGTGATAATTAAAGGAACGGCATGGGTCATAAAAATGAAAAAGATTAAAAGGCAGATAGTCATGAGTAACCAAGACAGCATACAGATTTGATCTAAATGTTCTAACAGCAATTATGAATGATCTTGATGCAGGACATTTCCTGCAGTTTAATTGTCATTTGCTGCTAATGGTTCTTAGGAGTCCCTGAGATAATAACTCTTCACAGCCAAACATTAATCTCTTTTAAAAAAAAAAATATATACACATTTTTATACATATATATATACACACATATATATATTATCTATATCTATATATCTATATAATAGATACAGATGGTAAAGTATGATATATGACAACTACACCAAAATAGTGATGATAAGGTATATTTTATTAGATTGGCACCAATGGATCTACAAGCCCACCAAATTACCAAGTTTCCTTTTACTGTCATAGTAAACATAATACTATCAGCAACTAAAACCCAAGAAGTCCCTGAATTCTTCCAAGGTGTGGTACAAATACCTAGGATACTAAGCAAAAGAAATTGTGCTGGCTCTGTTCTTTCCTCTGAAAGAGCTGGCAGGATGGTGTTGGGCAGCAGCTTTCTGCTTGGCAGGCACACATAAAGCATGCCACCATGTGCCATGACTTCACCCCTCTTAGTTAATGTGTCTCCAAGAGCCACAAGGCAAATTAGCAACAAAACTTAGGGTCAAGGATTTCCAAAAGGTTGCTGATGCCTTGCTTGATACACAGCTTGTCAAGCTGAGATGTCATGGTCAAACTGTGCAGGGTCCCAGCAAGATCAGCACATCTGTACAAGTGAGCTGGGCTCACAGATTTGGAGAACTGGCCCAAAGGCTGGAATGAGACCCTCAGTTCTCCTTTACTCAGCCTGCTGGGGGTGGTTTATCCAAAGAAAGGAAAAAACAAGAAAAAGCTCTGCTTATGGACCTGTGTCAGCACTGTACAGAGGACTATAAGTTGCCTCCAAGTCATCTCTCTGCATCCAGGAACTTTTGTGGGGCTGCTGAACTAGTCTGGCCTGGCACAGTCCATTGGGCTGCTACTGTGTTGGGCTGATATTGTGCTTTGTCTGCACGAATACTTAGTGCTGGAAAGCAGACTGCACTCCGTTCATGCTCAAACTGGCTCCACAATGTATAACCATGATTGTGTAATGCTGTGTTTGAGATAATCAGCCCCGCCAAACACAAACCACCTCTATGCAAAGCTTTGGTGGTCTTTGCCCCAAGTAAAAATGTGCTGCAAACACTCAAAGCAGCTACAAACAAAACTGAATTGGCCGTGTTTGTAAATTTCCTAGTGAAAGCAATAGGGTCTTTTTTTATGCCTCAGCTTCATACATTATCTGACACCAAAGTTAATAACCTGATGGTCTACTTAGCTTCATAGCAGCTTTTTGATAATCAAACAGGAACAATGTCAAGGATAGTGATCATTTCCCATCTGTGTTTGGCTAGGAGGTTATGACCTTTTCTTTCAAATGCTGACCTCGCTTTTGTCACTGTAAGTTTATGTTATTGCAGTGCACTTTAACTGATGCCCTACTTTCACTCAGTTTAGAAACGCAGCTAATGACGGCTCATTGGCATGACTGCCGCCTTGCTGCGAACCTGTGATTCATGATGGCCTTCCAAGGACTTTACAGTATTGGCATTCATAAATCCCAAAATGGCCTGGGACCAGCCTATCTGACATCCTGGCTCTCACCAGAGGCAACAGTGTCACAGCTGCAATCAGGAGAGTGGCTGATCTGTAGCAGCCTCAGCTGCCTTTTTTTTTGGCAGATGTCCCTCAGCAAGGGTCTGTCAGCCACAGTTTTTATTTTGAAATATTGTGTTGACCTTCAGAAGATGCTGAAAAGCTCAATAGTTTGAAGAAGGAGTTCAGGGATGGCTGAGCAAGTCTGAGTTTTTTCATGCTAATGGGATCTTTTTTTGTGTGTTCGTTTCTGAAAGGATTTTTCAGCTGGTTCATTTACTTTCTTTCAGCCTGTCCTCTCCCCTCATTTGGAGAAACCTGGGAAGCTTAAATGTGCAACTGTTGCTCTTCAGAGATTCTCATTTATACTCGGCTCAGAACAAGGTTTTGGACTTGTTCAGACCCTGGAATGCTTCCTTTGGAAATCTGGAGCCAGATTCAAGGAGTCTGTGAGATAAGCAAAGAGGCTGTTTCCAAACTTCAAGAGGGTATTTACCTTTCTCATAGGGGTGAAATGAGGATAATGAATCCATTCTTACAAAACACCTCCAAAACACAAAAGGCTTAGTGCTGGTGTTTACTACAGGCGTAGCACAGAAAGGCTGAGCTGTAGGATGATGCCTGCTATAAAGGGGCTGATTTAAAACCATGGTCCTCATCCCTGCATGAACAGTCTGGCCAAAGGTCTAAACCTGGGAATAGGGCTTAGCTCTGCTGCTTTGGCCCCCTGGCCTCTGTCTGCAGCCCCTGCCTGCACTCTCCTGCCCTTTTGCCACAAGATCCAGCAATCCACCACCCCATGGCCATTCCTCACTCTCCTCTCCCTCTTCCTGTCCTGGTGGGAAGATGCAGACAATAGAATGTGAGTCCTCCTAGGCAAAGCTGTCCTGATGCTTTGGAGCCAAGCCAGCTGGGAGGAAGAGAGGGGATGGTGTGTGGTGCTGGAGGCTGCCTGTCAGCAGCAGGACCCGTGCCTGGCTCCATCCTGTCTGAGCACTGCAAAGGAGCTTGGCTGGAGCTGTAACCCAGCCAGGACTGAGAGTCTCTTACTGCTCTGTCTTCTCTTCCAGAACTCCAGCTCAGGTGAGATCCAGGGAATATTCAGCACAAAATGCAGACCGTGGTTAATCTAAGCACCTGAGAGCTTTGTGGCCAGTGAGTGCTAGCTTTTTAGATCCCTTTGTTGGACTTGTGCCCTGAACTCACTCTAAACCCCATTTTAGATGCCAAAGCAGCCTCTCTGGATCTTCCTCATAATATTAAGCTTGATCTGTTTATCCAAAAGGAAAATAAAATGCCAGTGGTAAAATTGGAAATAGGTGTGTTAATGTATGTTTTTAATTTAGGACTTCTAGTGAAACAATTGCTCTGAGCATGATGTTTTAGTAAACAGTTGATATTTAATTCAGTATTTTGAGCACTGAACAAAGGTCACCGTCATTTAGAAGGAGCATTTTCTTTTACATCCCTGCTCCTACTAAAAATATTCAAATTATATTGTATTACTTATTAGCACTTATTAGTATGTTGGGCTCAGACAAAAAAAAATATGGACTACTTGTGATTAATAATTACTCAAGCATTTTAAATTTGAGCAAGATACAGATGTTTGGGGTGAGGACGGACAGATCTCAACTCTTATACACCTGGCTTTCATGTGAAAGCCTGGTTTTGGACCTAAGCTAGGTCAGGATAAGCTACATTCCTTCACTGTGAAGCCATCATCTTTTCCAAGACTTGACTCCACAGTCTCTGTGCAAACATTACTCTCATTGATTCCTGTGATAGTTGAGCTGACTAAGGACTAGAGAGCAGGGTGCTTAATACAGGCTGAAAGACAGAAGATCTGTGGCAATGACAGAATCTCAATACTACTTCATTTAAAATGAGCAATAGATGATACAGGGTAAATACTGAGATGTAGACGACGTAACAGGAATGACAGGTGCAGAAGAGGAAATCTTTAAAATCTTATATATTGTTAATGAAGATAATAATTACTCTTTACAGAAAGGCTGAATTAACCAATGCTGCATTTCTAAGTAACTAGCTAATGGACACATAAGTCTTTGAAATCCCTATAAACCACAACCAGTCAAATATTTGACTGATGGGCTTTTACCCCTGTTAATAGCATGTGATAGTGGTCTCGGTAAATAACATAACTTTAGATTTCCCTCTTGCAGCTAGGGAAGGGGTACTTTCTTATTTTTAAGTCACCTCTTATTGCTCCTTGCTGCTTCCTGAAAGGCTTTTTGTACTGTGAAAACAATTCACTGGTTGTTACCTTATTTTTGTGCCCTGCAGGGGATTTTGGGTGCACATACTCTGCTCAGATAAGCAGAGACCTCTCCCAACTGCAGCCAGGGGAACTTCTAAGCCATTCCTGCTTACCTGCAGACAGAGGTTGGCCCTTGTGTTTCACTCACAAGAGAATTGTGGCATTATTTGCATAAAAGAAGTTCTTTCAAAGTATGTTATATGAAAACTTGTCAATTTGAAAACAAACAAACAAAAACGCAATTCAGCCATCTTCAGGAACCAGCAAATTTGTCTCTGAGCTCTACCCCAGCTGATTTTATTGTGGCAGCTTACATCTGAAGAGGAAAATACATACTTATTTTTGTAAATGTGTTTTCAGAAGGAAGAAAAGAAAACTCCACAGAATTAGAAAATAGGCCTTCTAACTGAAAGTGACCACACAAGGTGCTTTCCTTTTTTTTTAGCCCTGCATGAAAATCATGAGCTTCAGTTTTGCAATTAGAAAGTCATTAATGATTTTTGTGATTTCATGTAGGCTTGTGCTGACTTTACTTACCTTCTGGCTGGCTCTCACCTCTTTCAACTTCTGTTAGCATGTTCGGCATTCAGAACACCTTCTCTCAGGTAGCCTTCCATAGTCAACCAGGAAAAAAAAAAATGGTGACTGTTGTTGGTTAGGTCTTTTTGAATATAACGAGGAGAAGGAGAGGATCACCCGTTTCTCACAAATGGACATGCCTTGCAATCCCTCTCTTATGTATACATAAGGTCAGGATAAAAAGGACAAAAATCAAATGGAATATGATAGAAATAATAACTGAATTCTATGGGATTTAATGGAAGATAAAATGTAATGAGATTTTGACATGCAGTTCTGAAGCACAAACAGATTGAATCTTAAATTTCATAGGATAATTCATAAACTTACAGTAAGGGTCCCATGTTAGATTCAATAGGATTTCCCCATTGTGGAAATTTATGGTGGAGAGTTGACAAGATCTTGAAAATGTCACAGGAAAGGACATTCTCAGAAAAGGAGCTACTTAATCCTCGGAGAAGGGAAAAGGACACAGTGAAATGTTGCCACCATGTCATGTACTCTGGTAATTTGTTTGTAAGGCCAGTGTTTGCAATACCAGGAAAAAGAGGCATTTGGGAATTTCAGATTCTGACTACAATAGGCTTAATAAACCCTAAATACTAGGAAATGAAGAAATCAAAGTAAAGCATAAAGACACAATTCACATCTGGGTCCTCTGTTTTCAACTCTAGCATAGTTTCCACTGAAGATGATAGAATTTACACCCTGAGTTTAACTACATCCCCCTTTATTATTTGGAAGTGCTGCAAACACACAGAGTGATAAAACTCATTATCATGCAACAATCCATCCTTGAGCATGTATAGGAAGGCAAAAGTAAATGTTCAAAGTCTTCCTTCATCAAAGTTTTCTTTTCCTTCATCAGAAGAGTTAAACAACAGTTAAGATAGTTTTCAATAATCTGTGGCAAGCTAAATTGCATCTTCAAACATGAACAACATTTCCCACTTATCTAAATGGGCAGTAAATACATTTTTTAGGGTGAAATTTGGATTATTTTCTCTGATGCAGAAGTGCTTTATCACAGAGGGAGCTCCACATTGGCTCACTGCTTACTGAAGCCCATAACTGTATTCTACCTACTCTTTAAAAGATTATTAATATTGCAATTGTATTTTTTTTTACTTCAGCTTTGAGCATTCGTAAGAATGATATCAAATACTGAGTATTAATAAGAAACATTTTCCCTCAGCAAAAATCTTGGCCTCTAATCCAAAGAGCAATAGCAATAAACCTAAAGAGTTTAAGGAAACATTTTATGGGACTGTAATATATAACATGTGAAATTATTACACCCTCTCTAGAAGTGGACAGGAAAACTGAATATAACTAAAGTAATTCATTTAACATTTTCAATTACATCAGGAGAGGGTGATTAATCAACTTTTAACATTAATTCAACTACTAACACCTTTCATTGTCCTCAGTAAAACTGCCTCACTCTCTTTTATCCTGCTTTTTTAGACCTAACAGAATCTGATAAATTTGGATAAAAAGACACATTACAGTATATCTAATAATACCAATATAATAACACCCATAACTGATATCAGGATATATAACAGCAACACATAAAAGGATATGTAATTCCCATAACAGAAATCATAATACAATTTTGAATGTAGAACAGTCTCAAAGATGGAGAGTAATCCAAATTAGGGTTACCCCAGACAATGTTATCTAAGACAAATGAAGCTTGTGGAGTTATTTCAATTTGTTCTTTTCAAGTCGTGCTTTGGAACAATCCACAGATTTGGGACTTTACTCTGGGCCTATTTGGAATGCTGGGCTTACTTGGAAACTTGTACTTTTATCCTCACAGGATCATCCACGACACGGGTGTGTAGTGGGGGAGAAGCAAACCCCAACATCTTATTAAAGATCTCTGATAGTCCTAAAATTCTGGAGATTTAGTTTGGATCAACCAATCCAAAACGCAGTCTAATTTATGATACAGCTAAAGACAAAACAATAAAAAGTCATGTATGTATCTAGGCATTCACATAGCACAATAGACCTGTACCAAGCTTGAAATCTCACTAGCAACATTAGTTTCAAAACAAAGTAAAAGAAAGGTGAGGTTCCAGCTCAAACAAACTAAAAAATAAACATTAAGTTAAGAAACATTAAATAAGTAAGTTTGGAAGTCTAATTGTAGATGATAATTGTTTTCATCTAACTCATTAAACCTGCTCAGAAAAGATTTGTTTCCACAAAATTTAGATAAAAATAGCTAGTTCCTGCAGGAGTTAACAATTTGTACAGCTATTAATGAGAAAAAAATTTATGTCAAAAAAGATATATCAACCTTCTATTAAAGTCAAAGAAGAGGAAATCCATTTTTCAAACACGGTGCAGACACACACAAAAGCAGAGCTAAGTCCAGCGCCCGTGAAGAGTCAGTGGCAAAGCTCCAAGGGACAACCACAAGGCTACAGTCTTGTTCAGGGTTCTTACCAGAAAGGTAGCACAATCACAAAAACAGGTGAAAAAAGCCAGTTTCCTAAGACCCACGTGTTGTGGTAGGCCTGAGTGTTTGCGGTGGCTGATAAAGGGAGTGGAATTCAGCTGAGGGCATGTTCTGCCAGATGTGGGCAGGAGTAGCAGACAGAAAGCTGGGTGTGAACATCCCACACCAGGGCCATGTGGCTCTCAGCCCTAACAAATGCTTGGTGCAATCAGTCCATTAGTCCAGGTTTCTCCCATTCCCAGACAGTTGTTTAAAATGAGCATTATTTGAAGCAAACCAGAAACCTTAACACTGTATTTCATAAATAACTGTAACTTTACTGCCTAAATTCATGGTGGTCCAGCCTTGTTACTATCGTAGGCAAAATGCCTTTCTGAGTCTCATCACCTCCTACCTCTGAAGGAGGTTCAGCTATGGCAGGTAGGGTGCAAGGGCACACCACAAGGTCACAAATCTACACATCCCAGATACCAAGAGGCAAGAGCATTATATATCTTATATTTTTTGGTCACCTGCCCATATCTAAACAGCTGAAAACCCTTCAGGCCTTACATGCCATCCTCCTGCATTAGTGTTACCACCTGGAGGCCACCTGCTGGCCTGATCTTTCTAAAGAGAAACAGAACATTTTACGTGACTCTTCAGCCACAACCAAAGCTATGATGCTAGCCATTCTATAAAATAAATTATACACTTGGCAAATTTCATATCCTTATGCTGAAAGAAAATCTGGGTGAAGCAAAAAACTTCCTGTGTGGGAAGTGAACAACTTACATTGTATAAAATTGTCAATAAAAATTAATTGCTTATTGCTTAAATCTAGCTGTCTTTATAAGCGTGCCTTAAAAGTGTCCTCAATTAACTGAGTCTGCTTGTAGTAGTGTAACCGAGAGGCCCCTGTGCTTCATCATCAACTCCAGAGCCATGCTATTTTGAAAATAAAAGACCTATATCCTGTCCAAAAAATAAACCCTGGAGGTGACTTGCCATGTTGCCATTTTGGATTACAAAAAAATACTCAGCCAACACACAGGGGAAGGCTTAATTCCAGCAAACACACACATAAACAGGAAACCTCTCTCCAGTCAGAAGGTATTTTTCCTTCGTACAATGGGGTTCAAAGATGTGTCATCATATAGTTTAAAACAATTACTAAGGAACCTTACCATTTCCAATTGCTTAGGAATAGAGTTGGCTTCCACAGTTGAAAGCCTGTCTGAACTTGTGACTTGCATGGGAAGCACACAAAGACTAACAAATACCTGCTGGCTTAGGCCAGTGCAGAATTTTTAATCAATAAGCATGTCAAGCTGGGGGACATGGAGGGGAGGGAATCAATTTTCAGAAAGCAAATGGTAACAACTGTAGATTTAATCAAATTGCAGATGCAATCCCTTACTATTCTCAATATTTTTGAAGGAAAGTAGCTCCATGGCAAAGAATGAATTTCAATAAATGTCATATATTTAGGTTTATGGCTGAACTTTTAAATTTATCAAGCTAGGTCACTGATTCTTCACAGAAATTATAACCATACATGTCAAAAAGATTCTGGTGGATAAACATCAAAATGAAGGAACTGCAGTAAAGGAAAGCAACTTACATAAAAAAATTCTTATTTCTTTATGACTACAGGAAAAAAAGATATCCCAGTGTGACCCTTCAATGTGAGGCTAAAGCTGCAATGTACACAACAAAGTGGATAGCTATCAAATACCATGGTGATGGCCATGGTGTGAACACTTGAGCAAAATGAAAATCCTTTGAAAGCATTTAGCAATTTTCCTTCCACATGCATTTGCAATCAAATTTATCATTAATTCAAACAGGAACCTTTTGCTGCCTTCCATACAAAAGGACAATTCCATGTTCATTTCCTTGGGACAAGCAGAAGAAACTATCAGAGCTGTAAGACGCACAAAAAAGAAAAAAAAAAGCATTTTGTTTAAGAATTTTGAGGTTATTAAATCCTCAGCACTGCAGAAATTCTTCTTTTATTGACAACTGCTTGAAAAATTAAATGTTCTGGAGCACTTGCATCCCTGGAGACTGGTGTGCTGGGAGGAGAGGTCTCAGATCATTCACTACTTCTGTTGCACCACATGCACCCCTGTGTTGGCTTATGTACACAGCCTCTCCTTAAAATACAAGCATTATAAAATTCTTAAAGTTTGGCAGTTACAAGCCCCTCAAATTATTTATCTCCACTTCTATTTTCCACTCTCATATTTGGTATACTCAATTGCAACTAATTTAATGAAAGCCCATCTGAGCCAAGGGGACTCAGTCACCGTCCAGCCACATCAAGTGACTGAAAAAGATCACAGCGTGACTAAAAAGTCCCAGAACAGATCAAAAACCATGGCAATCTACTTGGGAACAGTGTTTGCTTCAAAGGAGTTATATCCTGCACTAATGTGGTCTGATAACTTTACCTCTCTTTTCTTTTTCTAATGCTTAAAATTGGAGGAAAAAAATACTTTATCTTCTTGTACAACATCACAGTTTTCCTCAAGGCAAATAGCTTGGCAATTTGCTAGATTTGTTAATGCTAGAGGAAACAAGTTAGCACACATACCATGTGTTTGAATGCCTTTGGAAATTAGATTGAAACACTGATTTGATTTCCTAAAAGGTATCTTAAACAAGGCAAGGTTAGAGATTTGGAGAGTAATGAGAATTTGTGTGACTTCAAACAGCTCTACATAAAACAGACCTGATATTCTGGGGGGAAAAAGGTCAACTAATTATTCGTTTCCTGAAGGCCCTGTCTATACTACATTTCCCCTGGGTAAGGAAACTGATTTAAAAATGGCTTCTGCTAACATGTTTGCATCAGTCACTATGTATGAGACAGAGATTTTTAAAGCCACTGCTAAGGAAAACACAACGTTTTTGTAAGAGAACAACAGAAACCTCCTTGTCTTGGCTGTAGCAAAAAGATGCCATCCTCAGAGTTCGGCATGGAATTGTGACCCTGCCTCCTTGGTGATGGCATACTGCTTAGGGCAATGTGGTGTGACCAGCAATGGTGCGTTGCACAGGTCTAATTACCAAATACAACCTTTGCATAGAAAGCAAAATCACCAACTGTGGTCATAGCAGACAAGATGCACAGGTTGATGGCTCATCTGAGGGTAACAGCCTAATGAAACATGAAGTTGTCCCACCCGCTCAAAGGACAGACAGCAAGGTAGCAACAGGGAATTAGAAAGCCTGGACATAAGGGTTTCACAGGAGCCCACCACAAAGGTGGTCTTGCCACCCAAAATCTTAGGAAGGTGTATTTGAAGTTTCATACACTGCACACATTCCTTCTGCTTTGCACCAAACAGATCCTTGTAGCTCGCCACTGAATTTAGTGTTTCTGTAGTTTTAGAGAATGCTGTCCAGCTACCCTATCCCTTTCTTGTTCAAGAAATGATGAGTAGTGCTAAGGGAGCCCAGGCAGGATTTCCCTTAACACTAGATATTTCACAAACACAGATGGAGATGCAGGACTTCTCCTTGCTTTCTGCCTGAAGCAAATAAAGTCTAGACACACCCCCACCACAAAGCAGATCACCCAGTGCTCTGTGACTCCCACTGCTGCAGCTCTGGCTCTCCGGCTACCCCAGCCCAGCGTGCTGCCAGTATCAGGTTCCCTTTGTGGCTGCAAAGGCAAGGCTGCTGCTCTTGCACTGCAGCCAGCTGTGCCAGTTAGTCTTTGGAGTTCTGGAAGCCAGATTTGGAAGCAGGCTTTGAAATTCTCATCTGAGTTGAAAAATACAGAGCAGGCATTTGCAGATCATAGAAGAATAAGAGTAGGTGGGTTGCCCCCTTCTATTGCATTGGACAAGCAAGAAGAGGTTGTAGGTCATCACCCAAGGTACTGAAAACTGTAAATGCAGGTGAGTCAGGATGGGAAAAGCAGACCTGGGAAGAAAACACTTGCTACTTAGTTTTGCATTCATGAGTTTTTCATTGAACCTCTGCTAAATTTTGGCTTTCTGGCCACCTTGCCCTGACTCATGAGCTCCCATCCATCTACAGCTGCACTGTCATCGAGACTTGAGCAAATAACACATCTATGAACCCCTCTCCAGCCACAATATGTGCACTTTTTCTTACCAATAGAGAACTGTTATGCAGTGGTTAACCTCTGAAGAAAAAAAAAAAAAAAAAAAAAGGGATGGAAAAAAAGAAAATCCTTACAGGAAAATAAAGACTATTCATTCCCTCCCCACCAAAAAGAAAAGGCACAGAAGTTGACTCTCTCTTCTGTAAATAGTGAGATGAATGTTTTACAAAATATCCCAGTTTCCAAATGATTCAGTTTGTATTAGAAGACAGAAAAAGAATCGTACAGTGCTGAAGAAGGATTAGGACACAAAGAACAAGCGATACAGTCATTCTGCAAGTTACTTTGTTTTCAACATGCAGCTCCTGCCAAAGGCTAGCTTTTTGCTCTCCCAGTGTATGATCTGTAAACATTTAACCAGCTCTCTGAGAAACATGTGAGACACTTTATCTTGCCTGATTATGAATCCAAACCTCTCAGATCTAAAATAAAAAGAATAACAAAAAGAGACACCATCCTCTTTTTGCAGCTGGACAATGAAAAAAAGCACCTGTGGGATGAAAGCAAATGAACTACCACACAGGGCATAGGTTCTTCGGGAAAAGCATGCACTGCAGCTTGAATAAACCTCCTACAGGTTACAAACGCACAGTTTGTTAAACAACACTGGTACTTGATTATTAATCCCTATTGATGTATGTGCAAAACTTCCAATTTCTAAGAAGTGCATTCAGTATTTATAAAGCCCAAGACCACGTAATTTAATGCTAACATGGAAACAGTGGTGGAATGCCATTATATGAGCACTTTGCGATTTGTTTACCGTTCGAAGCAAATTCTGCTTTTAAAAATGGAAAAAAACCAACCATCACCACCAACAACAAATAAAAGCGCCATACCGCAAGGAAAACTGTGAACGCGGCGCAACCATAAAGTACACATCCCCAACTTGGGGAATCCCGCAGGCTCACCCTGCGCCGCACGGAAGGCGGTCGGTCCGGCCACCACAAACGCGGAGCCACGGTCTCCGAGTCGGAACTTCCAGGCTGCGCTGCCGGACACTGCCCCGCGGCGCGCTCCTGCCGCGCCCGCAGAGCGGGAAGGGGCGGGCAGGTCAGCGGCTCAGGCTGCGGCCAAGGGGCCGCTGCCGACAGCATCCCGGGAAGCGCTGCCCGCCCTGCGCTACCCCGCCCGCGGCAGCGGCGTCTCGGGCGTACCCGGGTCCCAGCGCCCTGCGGAGCCCGGCCGGGGCAGGGGCGAGCCGGCAGCCCCGCACCGCTATCACCTGCCCCGCGGCTCCCG